>JAPKLW010000375.1:0-25777 GCA_026898455.1 Plectranthus barbatus | reverse complement strand
CCTTGTGATTGGACCATCATGCACGACTAGCGGCTGCGCCTTGTTTTATTTTGGATGGGACATATCTCCATCATTTCAGTCCATCGAAGTCTCTGCATCTTCTCTGTGGACTGGCAGTCGTCGGAAATGGATTGAGGACACACATCCACTCTTCAGACCCAAGGTCTGGATAAATCTCTAAGTACAAGCCTCCTTACGATCTATACACAACCCGTCGGCACCTCCATCCTTTGGCCAGCTGTGATCACTCGCTTGGGAACTCCTGGTACGCTTAGTCTTCAGGTTAAAGTGAGGATGACACCCTGCATCCTTCTTCCTGATGGTTGAATGTTTACTGTTATTCCCAGAATCAGGTGGTTGGCATAAGCCCATGAGAATCAGAATCCCAGAGTAGGACACTGACTGCTACGAATATATCTCAGAAAGATATATTTACTATTTGGAATAATGTTAGATATATTAGAACCCCTTTGTTGTCAATGTTTGTTTATCATGTTTTGGTGTATCAAAGCTCAAGCCGATCTAATTTCTAGCAACTTAGTGTCGAGTAGAAATGTAAAGTCCTGTATAGGTCATATATACTCGAGTTGTAATAGAACTATAAAAGAAGAATCAAGAATGACAAAGGATTCAATAGACTTGATGATTGCTGAAGATTGCTAAAGAAGCGAGTAAAGGGTAGCAAACACGGAGGAATGTTGAATGCACTCAAGAGAATGCTGAAGAAGCGACGCCAGCATACTGCGAGATCTTAGCAAGCCTGCTGAGATGTCAGCTGAATGTTCATCGCCAGCAAACACTCAACAACAATCAAGGAAAATACAAGTCACAAATCAGAAGGATCCAAATCACAAGAAAAACGAATCGAAGAACAGAATAATCATCAGACACAACGGAGGTTTCAAGTTCAAAGTGAAAGATCCGTTCTGACAAAGACGGCTACAGATAGGAGCTATGCCAATCATAGACAAGGGAGACTTGAAGAGTCTGTGAACCCTGCAGAAAAATGAAGAATAGAGATTGGCGAGCAATACCTTTGAGTCTAATGGATAAGATTCAAACGGTTGTTTGAATCTTCACCTATAAATAGGTGTCGTCCAAAAATGATTCACAGGTTCGCGAAATTATATTGACAAAGAAAACTAGAGAAGATCCAAACATCCTCTACACTACGCAAACTCATCTGAGCTAGTACGTGATTGAAGCTTTCTCACAAGCTATCATACTTGAAGCTTGAGACCTTTGAAGTATAACTTCTATAGGTTGATATTGGGATTCCTTCTATTCTTAGAAAGAATCTAGTAGTCACCTTGTTGTACAAGCGTGATTATTACAGGCATCGCCAACACAAGGATAGGTTCTGGGAAGAACTATAAAACTCCCAACAGTCGACATCCAAGGAGAAGGAAGGTTTTTCCTCACTCTACGGAGTGACGAGGTGAATATTGAAGACCGAGGTGCTTGAAGGTGCACACTGACCAGATAGAGAACTTGCTCAATGTTAGAGATCAGGGCTGACCTTTTATTCAATCGATTAGTGAATTTTCAGTCGGAGGACTGAAGAGTGGACGTAGAACAGTTGTTCGAACCACTATAAATCCTTGTGTCCCTTTATTGCTTTATTTCATTATTTTGTGTGTGTGCATACTTAAAACTCAACACACCAAGTGTTGAAGTATAATCTTTAAACAACTTAACGAATATTGGAGCTAAAACACATATGATAAACACTTGCTAAGTCGAGACCTTAGCAAGATAAGAGCAAGATTTTTTGAATACTTCCGCTGCATATAACACACTTTGATCCACCAAAGAGTAGCTTCAGCCTCGTGCTAAGGAGAAGTAGCACGGAGTATAACTTGAGTCAGGAACTCAAGTCTCGTGTATGGAAACACGAAAACTCAGAGAATTTAAGCACAAAGATTGCTTAGATGAATGCCCTTTATCATGTGAGGATTCTCAGAATTTGTAACCGTTTAAGGTTGAAGAGTTGATCACTAAATTTTTAATGATACTATAATTTAGTGGTAAATTAAAATTATCGATCCCACAGAGATTGTATAAACGAACATCTTATATACTGAAACATTTGTTTTTCGGTTTATATTGTTCAAGTAAATCAGAATTTCGAAAAGGGTTTTAAAACTTAAAACTAATTTTGCAAGAAATCAAATTAAAACAGAGATTAAACCAAGTTTTCAGACAAGAGAGAAAAGTTCAGATTCCAGGGCAAATTCATATCTTGGATAACATAATTTTTATTAATTGATTTACAAGGATATAAGGTGAATATATACAAAGTGTTCCTAACAACTCTCGACAAACTAGGGAAACTGAATAAATAAGATATGCTACAAATATACAAGGATATCTTCATAAGGAATGCAAACATTTCTTCATAATATCTTCAGCGTATCTCTTCCAAATATACGCACGTCTGCATGTTTTAGAAGCATTTTGATAGGTCATGAGCATTAATCAGATTTTTGCATCAAAAGTTATGTACATTTGAAATTCATGTGTCAAATCTGTGCCGAAGTGTAAAGATATATCTTGAAAACATACTTCCCCATCAATTTATAGCTTTCATGGGCTTTTTCTAGGACACTAGACATATATAAGAGCAATCACACAAAATATCAAGTCCATATCTTTGAACATGAATTTATGTAAAATCATGTATCATTCAGCGTTGTTTGAAGTGAACTCTGTTTTTGAACATAAGTTTATAGTTGTCATGAATGGTTAGATGTCTTTTGGTACAATATAATTACATGTTATCATTATTTGAAGTTTCTAGTTGTTTAGTGAAAAGGTAGAAGTCCAAAATCATTCTACTTGTATTTTTAATGTATTTTACAAAATGGTCTCATTTCAACCAAAATGTTGAAAATTTGCCTAAGTAAAGAAAATGCATTTTGAGGAAGCTTTTAACCAATTCGTGTCTTTAACTCGAAGACCTACCAAACCAACCTTGAGACATATTTTTTACCTTAATATGCAAGTTTATAATGTCTCGATAAAATTTGGTTGCGTTCAGTGATGTGGAATAAGAGCATTTATAGTTGCATTTCTACATGTTTATGATCATGAATAGTATGTTCGGCACCACATAATTCGTGGCCCTTGTAATTCTCATTATTTAAGAATATTCATAAATTAAGGTTAGGGAGTTTATGAATTAATCTCAGCCCCTAACGACATAGGTGATACCCGTGGTAGATCGGCAAACATTGTCAAATCTGAAAATTTTGTGCGTATGCCTAATTAATGAGTTCGTTACAATTATTGATATATTATTAGGCCTAATTCTCTCCACATATATGTTCCCTTGCATGTTAGCACCATGTCTTCTGAAAATGAGCCTAATCCGAACACCAAAACAATATTTAATGCACAATTTCCTCTTGACATACCAAGCTACCAGCTTTTAGTAAAACCAATTTAATCCACCTTGTGTATGTCTTTGAATCTCGATCTAATTGAACCATTCGATCCGTGAATCCATTTATTTGGGTTTATTGCTGATCCTATGATATTGAATTATTTGATAATTGTATGTATTCTAAGTATCAATTCTAGAGTTAGCAATTCGCTAGAACGATTGACGCCGTAGTAACTCAAAATGATTTTCCTTCTAGGTCTCGACGAGAACGCCAAAGGACCATCCACGAGTGGAACTAAATAACATTTGATCCTACTTGACACAAGGTGGGCTTTCTTACTATAAAAATTCAAAAACATGATCGCTTTTCAAACAGTCTTTTAAAATGAAAGCATGATGTTTGTTTTGCTTTGATAAAAGTGGTACGTCAATAAAAATGGTTTTGGTACCATAGCATGTATGTTATATTGAGAAATTTGATATCACGGTCGGGGTCGATGTATTCCTCTGCCAAGGATGCAGGACCTAGTACACTTTTAGGCCAGTTGGGACTCCCACTGGTAACAGTGAACAGCAAATGGCCACTCCCGTATCACTTGGATGAATGTTGGTAAGAATTGATGTTTGGTACTATGAATGAGTTGGGCATGCTCGGTGAGGAAAAATCTTATTTGACAATCACAAGTATTTCTCTAAAACCCTTATTAATGTTGTGTGAATATATTGACGTTACATATATTATTATATGATTTGGGCATGTGTCCACTAAGTGCAATCAATGTACCCAGTGCTCAAAATATTTCTAAATGTGCAAGTTGCAAGTGATGGAGCAGGAGGTGTTACTGTGTGGGGGTTCTTCCGAGTTTTTGTTAAAGCTTATACATTTGTTGTTATACTTGTAAAATGTATCCATTTGCTATTCCTTTCTTCCATGTATTCCTGATTCTTTTGGATATTGAGCCATGAGCTATGCCTTCATACATAGCTTCACTTTTGATATCCATATTTTTTTGGAGTTGTTGATTTGGTATTGAGCTGACCCTTTTCCTTGATAATGAACCGATGTCGATTCAATGTCATGATTCATTTCATTTGCCTGAACTTAGTTCATTAGTTTTTTGAATTTCTCATGCTCCTTCAATTGTATCTTGTCATCTTGTATTTAGTTGTTATTTTCATATCCTAACCATATGATTCATTGAACTTCTTGGATAATAATGTTATTCATTATCTATTGTGATCACAGGTTTCGTTATTTGTCTCGTATACTTGGTGATTGAATATTTCTGCTGCCTAAATACTCTTTTGGGCACTTTATTATTAATTATTTCTATTGTTCAATTACGTTTTTGTTAAATGTCTCTTATACATGTTTATCAACACGCGAGACTGTCGCATGGGCCCCGTTTCGGGCTGTGACAAAAATATTTATATTTTAGTCACTAAAATCTTGTAATATAGTCATATATTATTATTTTCACTACAATAGTTGTCACTAAAGTATTTGTAATATAGTCTCATATTATTATGGTCACTACAATGATTGTCACTAAATATTTAAAATATATTCACCTATTATTATCGTCACTATAATAGTTGTCACTGAAATTTATAATATATTTACATATTATTTTCTTTACTAGATGTCACTAAAATATTTTTAATTTAGTGAGAAAATATATTTACAAATTATAACAATATTATTAATATAAATAATAATTAATTTGTCACAAAAATTCACTTGTTGTCGCTATAATATGATTATATCAGATTTTCATAACAATTTAGTAATACATTACATATAAAGTAATAAAAATATTTGTAATTTATCATTCACCAATAAATCGCATTTCTATTTTCTCATAAACATAAATAAATATTACTGAAATGAATACTCAATATGGAAAGTTCAAATAAATTCACTAAATAAAAACAGAAGTCATATAATCCAAAATACTAAAAAAATATCCTCCAAACAAAAATGACAAAAAAAAAAAAAACAAATAAAAGAACAATCATAAAATTCACTTCTAAATATTAATCTTCATTGTTATAGAACCTGTAAAAGAGAAAATTATGTATAAGTGTACCAAGTGTGAAGAAGATTTAAACCTGCATACATGAATTCAAATTTGAAACATAATTAAAAGTATTCATAAACTTGATCATGTCTAAGGAAAGAGTATCATGTAACAAAAAATCTCAACTCATTATAATTATGAAGATACTAAATATGTAGAGACGGTCATAATCACATTAGAATTATAAGGATACTAAATATGTAGATACTAATTAGAATTATAAAGATACTAAATATGTAGAGACAGTCATACTCACATTAATTAGAATTCCGAATTCGACTATTTTGGCTCAGGCCTTGAAGAATATCTGGAAGTTGAGCTTTTAAAAGAACTTCCACTTGAGCTTGAATATGACTCTCTTGATTGACAATTTGAGCTTCCAATGATTCTAATCGAGAGGTCATTGCTTCATTTTGTTTCTTTAGTCCTTCATTCTCTTTTTGCAGTTTCAAATTTACTCTTTCAACTAATTAGTGACAACAAATAGTAATCACATATGCAATTGTCGCAAATAAAATTATTTTTGTGGTGAAATAGTGCCATGTAACATGTAACAAAAAATCTCAACTAATTAGAATTGTAAAGATACTAAATATGTAGAGACATTCATACTCACATTAGAATTATAAAGATACTACATACATATATACTAATTAGAATTATAAAGATACTAAATATATAGAGACACTCATACTCACATTAATTGATCATGTCTAAGGAAAGAGTACCATGTAACAAAAAAAGTCAACTAATTAGTATTATAAAGATACTAAATATGTAGAGAAAGTCATACTCACATAAGAATTATAATTATACTAAATATGTAGACACAGGCATACTCACATTAGAATTATAAAAATTACTAAATATGTAGATACTAATTAGAATTATAAAAATACTAAATATGTAGAGACAGTCATACTCGCATTAATTGATCATGTCTAAGGAAAGAGTACCATGTAACAAAAAAAATTCTCAACCAATTAGAATTATAAAGATACTAAACATGTAGACAATCATACTCACATTAATTAGAATTCTGAATTTGACTATTTTGGCTCAGGCCCTTGAAGAATAGCTGGAAGTTGAGCTTTTAAAAAAGCTTCCACTTGAACATGAATATGACTCTCTTGATTGACAATTTGAGCTTCCAATGATTCTAATCGAGATATCATTGCTTCATTTTGTATCTTTAGTCCTTCGTTCTCTTTTTGCAGTTTCAAATTTACTCTTTCAATTAATTAGTGACAATAAATAGTAATCACATATGCAATTGTCACAAATAAAATTGTTTTTGTGGTGAAATAAATTATTGTTGCTAAAATAGTGTTTTTGTAACAAAAAACTTATTGTCACTAACATTAGTATCAAAAAAAATTAACAACTTATAAAATCATCACAAATTACCTTTTTTTGCGACGAGAGAATTTATTATGGCTATATTTATATTTTTTATCACAAAAAATATTGTTGTCGCTAACTTCAGTGACGATAAATAGCCACAACATAAAAATCGTCATAAATTATATTTTTTGTGACGAAATAAAAAATTGTTACAAAAAGATATTTTTAGCCAAAAAATTTAAACGACATTGACATTATTGTCACTACAAGCAATTTTTTTTTTTTTAATGTTTTCATGGAAATACAGTAATGCCATTGTATACCAAAATAGATTTACTAATGCCTAATTTAAGTCCTGGCCATTATAGATTGTTTAATTTCACTAGAAAGATACCTAATATTCTTTATACAAAAGCTGACTCTCTCTCACACAGAAATCCTCACAGAATTACATAGGGTGAAACTATCGAACAAACTCAAACCCTAAATGGAGAAGAAGATCGATCTCCTTATACTGAAAAAACCAATTTCAGTTGCATTCCCCTATCAACATAAACCACGTGGCATCTCATCTTTCGAAAGAGAAACAAACGCGAGTCAATAAGTGAAGCACGCTTCTTCTACACACTTCTCAACTGAATGAAGTCGGCCAACTTCAAACTTGTGTCCAGTTGCATGAGAATACTTCCAGCCATGCATTCACAATTCACAGTTTAAAATCATATATTATGAAGTTCTAATATTATTAAAAAAATAATTTGATTTGACTTTGAAGAATTAATCTTTTCACCCTAATATATTATAAAGTAAAATCTATAACATATTTTAACCATTTTTATGCACAAAAAATGCAATAAAAATTTTTATGAGGAAATAAAATTAAATTTTAATATATTATTATATAGGGAAGTTTTTATTTCACCTATAACTTTTCATATATATATATATATATATATATATATATATATATATATATAATTAAAATATTATACTCCCTCCGTCCCATAACATTAGTCTTGTTTCATTCCGGCACAGATACCAATGCGAGTAGAGATAGAGGAAATTAATATTTTATTAGTGAGTGTGTATTAATTTTTCATTTTAGGAAAGAGGACTAATATTTGGGACAGACGAAAAAGGAAAACATGACTAATGTTATGGGACGGAAGGAGTATATAAATTGATATTATTAAAAAGTGTAAATCGATTATAATCCAATCACAACATAAATTATGATATAATTTAAATTTTTATTCAATATAAATTGATAATTATTAAAAAAGATTAATAGAAATGCGAGAGAAATACTGAAGTTTAAGAAGATAATATTTTTAATTATTTAATGAATATTATAATCAGATGTATTGTTAAAGATGTATATCCACACCGGTTACACTGAGTTATGACTATATGTCCCATAGTCTTATTTTTCTTTTTTGTCTGTCCCGTAGAATTGTCATGTTTTTCTAAAATGATAAACTTTTTTATACTCATCAATAAAATATTAATTCCACTACACTCACCAATAAAATATTAAGATTCTCATGCCGAAAAGAACTGAGACTACTTCACCGGGACGGAGAGAGTATATTTTATTCAGTTTTTTATTATGAATTTTTATTTGATTTATTTTGAATTTATATAATTTGATCAATATATATATATAAAAGTGTAAGTGGTATGACACGAATCACGGTATGATTACGCTAATATATATAGAAGATTATTACATCAACAATATTTTAACTTTAATTGTATTTTCAATATCATATTACTCTAATATTAATAGTTTTTTTCATATATGCATCTATTTTGTTTTAATATATAGATTTGGTCCATATTTCTAAATATAGATAGAGATACTTTTTCTGTTTTTCAAACCTTTGAATAGATTCTTTTTATTTAATTTTTAGAAATAAAATGTGAGATTTTCTTATGCTCGGTGATTATCTGTGTCATAAAATGTGAGAGCTGTTGAAAATCTTCATAAATTTAAATCTTTAAATTTTTATTTTGATCTTTTAAAGCTACTACTATGATGATTTATGACTTCTTAGACTTTAAATCTAAAAATATAAATATTATTATTAGTTGATATAAAGTATTTATTGTGTTACTTGTGTGTTTGATATTTGTACATTTTCTTAATCAATAATAAATGTTAACATAAATATAAAAATATCAAATATATATGTCAGATCAACAATATCCAATTTTCTTAAATTTAAATGATGAATATGTTTAAAACTATAAATATAATGTTAATTATATCATGTACAAATAATATTTCTCAAAATAATATTTAATATGTCCAAAAGTACTAGTATTTATTTTGAATAAATATTATTTTTTGCAAATATATTATCCATATTCATTAAATTTAAATAAAAAATATTATAAAATATTACAATGTAAATCAATGTTTATTACATTAATTATGTTTTTATATAGATATGGTTATTATTTATTATATCAATTATTCTTAAATAGATATGATTATTACATTAATTGTATTTTTTTAAAAATAATATTTTACATATTTATCCCTCGATTTATTTTAATTTATTTATAAATTTACAATGGGAGCACAAAAATAATGGTTGATTCAACAAGAGTACCGAACTTGACTCGATCAATATCCAGTTTCAGTGATTAACGGGGCAAAAAAAAAAAAACAAAACTGAGGTTATGAGTATGGAAGCGAGAGAAAGAGAAAGAGAAAGAGAAAGGGAGAGAGAAGATGGGTTCATCTCTGATGCTGTAGACTACAAGGGAGCTCCTGCAAATAGGTCCACAACTGGTGGTTGGCTCTCTGCAGCATCAATTCTAGGTGCCATATAGTCCTCTCATTTTTTCAATAAATTAATATAATTATCTGCAAACATTGTTGAGTTTTATTTTTTAGGTTTCAATAGCTAAATCAATTCATGCTTGTGAATGGAGCGTGATTCTCTGATCCAACATATGCTATATGAACATATTTCTTTTCTGATTCAAGATTGCTGGAGAATCATTACAATTGATTAATTGAATAGATGTATTTCTCTCGCGATTAAATGTGTTTTTCTATATTTTTAGTCCTTGCTTCATTTCTACATACCAAATTTCCGAGCATCTACTTTGCACAAACTATTTTACACAATAAATTCATAGTTTACATTCATCAGTCTACATTTTTTTATCTGTATTTATTTATTTATTTTAATAATTAAGCTAGTGAATCTAAATTTGAAATATATATATATATATATATATATATATATAGGGATGCATGATTGGGTTTTATTTGCAGTTCGAAAATGTGAAGTTGTTAAATTTCATGAATATATATATATATATATATATTTGTTGGAAATAAATTTATTTATCAAGATTAAGATAATTCTAGAAATTAAGTGTCTAATGATATATCTAGAATAAAGAATAATGTATTAAAGAAAATATACGATGAGAAATGTGTACAAAGATCTATTGAGAATTTAAGATAGAATTAATTAGGAATAGTGTTGAGTGTTGTAGACAATTCTATGGTGACTATATTCGTGTGTTGTTTTGGCAGTTGTGGAGCTATGCGAGAGGTTGTCAACGATGGCAATAGCAGTAAACATGGTGACATATCTGACTGGCACAATGCATTTATCAGGTGCAACGTCCTCGTCGATTGTTTCCACTTGGGGTGGTGTTTCTTTCCTTCTCAGCCTTTTTGGAGGCATTCTTGCTGACTCTTTCTTAGGCAGATACTGGACAATCGCCATTTTTGCAAACCTTCACGTCGCGGTAAGCCTCTACTCTATTGTGTGTATGCATATACTAATTAAAGAGAACATCACAATATATATAATAATTTAGTGGCAAAATAATTGATAAAATATCAAAAAGCATATTATATATAAGCTTGAATTTTTGTGTATAAAAGATGGAAATGACTTCCAGGGATCATGCTTATTAGCAGTTTCAACGGTGCTGCTAAAGATGCGGCCGCCAGCTTGCAACCCCTCCAGCAACACCTGCACACAAGCTAACGACAATCAAATGTTAGTTTTCTACCTGTCCATCTATACAATGGCAATCGGAATTGGTGGGATCAAATGCAGCGTGTCGGGTTTCGGGTCAGACCAGTTCGACCAAACGGACGAGGAGGAGAAAACTCAGATGGCCTACTTCTTCAATAGGTTCTACTTGTTCATCAGCATCGGGACTCTTCTAGCAGTTACGGTGTTCGTATATATCCAAGAGAAGGTAGCAAGAGTGTGGGGCTATGGAAGTTGCGCCGTCATCATGTTACTTGCTGTTGCCATTTTTTTGTCGGGGACTCGGAGATATAGATACAAAAGATGTGCCGGAAGCCCCATTGTCCAGATTTTGCAGGTTTTGGTGGCTGCTGTCAGAAAACGAAAGCTCAAGTTCCCAGCTGAGTCTACCATGGTGCCTCCTGCTTCTCACTTCAGGTCTGCTCGAGCTAAACCTGAACTCAGCTGAATAAAGAATATGATTTTCTACTTTTAGTGAAAATATAGATTACTCTATATATTTTACCAGTGAAAATATATTAAATTTGTTGATGCGTGAAATTTTATGAAAGTAACTAAATAAAGAAATAAAGAATACCTGAAACACGAAATAAATGTTTTGAAACTATTTATATATTTTTGCTTGAATAGTAAATGCTCTATTTGTTTTTCTAGAATTTAATGTGTTTTAAATGATCATAAATATAATGTATTTATAGGCATTTGACAGAGATACTTGACCGTTGACAAATAGCTACAACATTTTAGTTGATTACATCAATTCGAATGATCTCAGCTCTTAAGCTTATATATCGATTCAACAATCGCATCTCTTGAGTTAGCTCTTCCAACGAGATGTGAGTTTTGTCTCCCATTATCTGTAATGATTTCTTGGAACAGACCTAATTGACATATTATGTGTTTCCAGATGAAATTGATCATGTCAGTGTCCCGTATATTAGATAGTGGCTCTACTTCGATCCATTTAGTGAAAGAGTCAGTGGAAATTACTATGCACTCTTTACAACCTCGAGCTTTCGGTAGCTTCCAACTATGTCGATTCCCCATCTGTGAAATGGTCATGCAGAGATATTGGCATGGACTGGTTCGACTTTAAGATGATTTAATCCACCAAATCAATGACAAATCTCAAATTTTTAGTTAACATTTTTTAATCTTTCAGTAGAGCTGGACAATAGAAACGGGCTAAGATTATTCGATTTTCCAAACTCCTTAGACCATAATGGTTGCCTCAACTCACCGGATGAGCCTCTTCGATATCGACTTCCTCCTATCGAATGTATTTTTGTAAAGGCCCTTCGAACAACTTTTGTAGAGTTCACATTGATTTGGGTGAATCTGGTAGCTCTTTGAACTAAACTAGTGGCCTCACTCTTTTGATTGAGAGTATTTCCTTCTTTTAAATATAACATGATCGGATCCACCCAGGATGTGGAGTCCGAGATGGGGCAAATATCCATTGGTGGGCACTCTCCATTGTCTTTGTCTTAAGTTGCGGGCCATAACGCTGTTACAAGTGGAACCAGTCGAGGCATGTCAAGTTTCGTTGCTACAAAATTAGCCTAGGCATCGGCGTGGATATTTTATTCTCAAGGTACATGTCTGACGTATATTTCCTCAAATTCTAGCTCGAGTTTTTTCAGGAGTTGGTAATACGCTGTTGTTCGACAGTCCTTAGCTTAGAAGTTCCCAAAGAATTGGTTGACAGTAAGTTGTGAGTTGGACTCGACCTTCAACATTTTTTTACCTTAAGTACGAGTGCCAATTGGAGTCCTGCGATCAGAGCCTCGTACTCCGCTTCATTGTTAGTGGTCCGAAAGTCAAATCGAATTACCCTTTCATAGATAGCCCTTTCCAGGGATACCAGATATACACCAGCTCCAGCCTCCCAGATGATGGATAGGCTCCACAATTTTAATGACTCGGTTGTAGGGGCCAATTTGATTTATGCTCAAAGATGAACATCCAGGCGCCTATAAAGTCTGACAGGATTTGGGAGTCGATAGTGGTTAGAGGTTCAAATTGTAGCTAGAAGCCCCTCGGTTCTAAAACTCATTTCATCATTCACCCTGATAAGTCTGGTTTGATAAGATATTGCAGATAGGAAAGCTTGATACAACCTTAATTTCATGAGATTTTAAATATGGTCGTAGTTTCCTCGAAGCCATAAGTAAGGATAATACGAGCTTTCTAGTGCTGAATATCATGTTTCTACATCGAGTAGGGTTCGACTCACATAGTACATTGGGTGTTGCGATTTTTTATCCTCTTGGACCAAAACTACATTTATAGCTCGATCGGATACGACCAAATAGTTGAAGTTCTTCACCCGGTAATGGATTCAATATGTTTGTGGTATCGAAAGATATCTTTTAGGTAATGTTAGGGATTCATCGCACTCTTTAGTGAATTTGAACATTTTTGGCCATTTTTAGAAGCCCGAAGAATTGACTAGTGCGATCAGAATATCGAGCCACGGATCGACTAACTGCAGTTAAATTTCCGATCATTCTTTGCTTACTAAGAAAGGTTTTTAGATTTCTTTGATGGCTTTGATTTGATTCAGATGGGCTTCAATTTCTCTCCAATTCACCATGTACCCAAGAAACTTACTGGAGGTTACTCTAAACAAGAATTTGGTGGGATTTAACTTCACATTAGGTTTTCCTAAGATTTCAAATGTCTCGGATAAATGAGTAAGATGTTCCTCCATATCAAGTAATTTTACAAAGATAACATCTATATAAACTTCTATGGTTTGACCAAGGAGTAGTGCGGACATCATGTTCATTAGTCGTTGGTAGGTTGACCCAACATTCTTTAGACCGAAAAGCATTACTCTATAGCAATAGATCCCTTGATAAGTCATGAACGCGGTTTTCTCTTGATCCGGATGATACATTTGGATCTAATTATAGCTCAAGAAGGCATCCATAAATGTCATTGCACCGTGCCCTGTCGTGGCATCGACGAGTTGGTCGATGTAAGGTAGTGGGAAAGGATCATTGGGACAAGCCTTGTTTAGGTCCGTGTAATCCACACAAACTCAATTTCTCCCACTTTTCTTTTTGACTATAACCACATTTGCAAGCCATTCGGGGTATTTAACTTTGTGTATGAATTGAACTTTTAGTAAATTCTTAACTTCCTCCGCGATGGCTATATTTCTTTCAGAGGCTAATCATCTTCTTTTTTGTCGTATGAATTTGAATGTTGGATCGACTTGCAATCGGTGCAATATAATGGATGGGTCAATTCCTGGCATGTCCACGTGTTCGAATGTGAAGTTTGTTTTCCTTTCTTGAAGGAAAGTGGTTAACTTTTCCAGGAATGGTGAAGATAAGTTTTTCCCAATGAATGTGGTCTTCATGGGATCTTTTTGCCGAGGCAGATTTCTTTTGTTTCCTTAGTTTCTTCGACCACTCTTATGGTCCGAAGATTTACTGCATAACAGTTTTTGCAGTGTGTTGTTCCCCTTTGATGGATCGAATTCACCATGGAGTGGGAAATTTGATTACTTGATGGAATGATGATGGCACAGCCTGCAACTCGTGAATACATGGTCGACCCATGATGGTGTTGTAGGAGATGTCCGAGTCGATGATTTGGATTTGCATCGATAAATTTATTCCCTCAGAGTACCCTAGCAGGAATATTTCTCTGACTGGAGCTAGTCGCTTCCTGCTGAATCCCACCAGTTGTGTATACTTGGCCTTATATCCTTTTTTCTGATATTCATGTGCCTTGTAATGCTTGAAGGAATATGAGGTTCAAGAATGTCCTACTGTCGACAAGGATCCTTTTACTTCGACAGTTGGTGATTAGTAATTCAATCACAAAGGAGTCATCGTGTGGAAGACATATCCCTTCGGAGTCCTGTGGTCCAAAAGTGATTTCCATGGAAGAAATTTGGACCAATCGGACTAAATCCATATTTCTTGCATCGCGACAATATCGCTTGAAGGAATTTTGAAATGGTCCTACGATAGAAGGACCACCGGATATGACGTGAATTGTTAACTCGACTTGGGGTTCCACACGTAGAGGAACTCGATTAGCTCCTTTGGCAGGTAGATTGTCTTTGGTAACTTCCTTGCCTTTGTTCCTTCTCCAAGTGTTTCCCTTTCGAGTGTTATTTTGGACGTGATGGAAATGTTCTTTATTGAAAAGCTTCAGGACTTCTCGGAGGAATCTGCATTCTATAGTTTTGTGGCCATATCCTTTGTGAAATGCACAATACTTTTCCGATACCGTTCAGTTCGTATTGCTTAACCTCCTTTAGGGCTACCTCACTTGTTCCCAAATTTCATCATTTCTTGTATGGTCACCATGAGACTCGCCCTAAGATCAAAAGGCAGTAGTTCGATTTTGGATATTTTTTGTATCATGTTTGGTTTATGCTCGACTCGAGATGAGTATGTTTGGAAACAATTCGACTTGGCTTTGATCTTTTTCTCAGTTTGAATTGGGTCCTTCCCCTCGTCTCTTTTGCCGAAGTTTTCTTCTTTTCTTTCTTGCCCTATTTGGGCTTTTGTCCTTTCTAGGACCTTGGCATATGATGTACAAGGGTATTTTATGAGTTTCCAAAAGAGATTCGAGTTTCATCGCAACCCTTTTTTGAAGGTTGATATGGTTGTTTCCTTGGAGCTATTAGGGATCATTAATTTAACTTCATTGAATTGCCTCACAAAGCACTGAAGCAATTCATTTGGGGATCCTCTTATTGCTTGAGAACTGCTACGAGAATGCCTTATGCAGCTCGGCGAATGAATAGATTCTTCCTGCTTGAAGATGCACGAACCATTGCATCGTGGGCTCTTCGAGGCATGCCCCAAGACTTTTGCACATGCAAATTTCTCAGACTACTTTCGGGATCGAAGCAGTTTGCATCTTGAGTTTATATAAGATTATAAATTAATCGGGATCCATTGTCCCATCGTATGACTTTATTAATGAGATAGTGAATTGGACAAGGATTTTTGCTCTTGCAATCCTTCGAGTGAAGGGAGAATCACCATAGCTTCCAACAGGCATGACTGGTGGTGGAGGTGGTGCTCCTGGAATCATGGTCAAGATCTTTGCCATTTCTTCAAGTCTGAGTTTCCCATTCTTGGACTCGGTCTTCATCCTGATTGTCAGATGAATGGTGGTTAGATGAATGATGCGAATTTTTAGGTTGAGGGGTGTTATATCGGCCTGAAGTTGCATTATTCATCCCTTGATCATCCTGATTTTCAAATAGGCCTGATTGGTCTCGTAGTTGATTTGCGTCAAGAGATGCCCTATGACATGCCTCTTGTAAGACTTCTATCTCTTCTTACATCCATTTTATGTCTGCTTCGAAATGGGCCCGGAGTTGGGTCAAGCTAGTCTCGACTTGATCATTGTGTTTCTTAACACATTGCTCATTCTAGCTTTTCATTTCTTATTTCTTTCTTTATCAACAAACGGCATCAATTGTTTATGGATGAAAAAATAAATAAAGAAAGAATATTTGAAACATGAAATAAATGCTTTGCAAAGATATATATGTTATTGCTCTAATAGTAAATGCTCTCTTTGCTTTTCTAGAATTCAATATGTTCTAAATGATCATAAATGTCATCTATTTATAGGCATTTGACCAAGTTACATGACTGATAAATAGTTACAACATTTCAACTGATTACATCGATTCGAATGATCGCAACCCTTGAGCTGATGTGCCGATTCGAACAACCGCATCTCTTAAGTTAGCTCTTCCAAGGAGATGTGTGTGTGTGTTTTAACTTCTGGAATACTTTGATGAGCATGTTGTGCGATCACACCGACATTAAGTGATTCGACCAGTTTGCTGGAGTGACTCGATTCTTAGTTGGTGAGATAAGTTCCTTTAGCTAAATATGGACATTCTGATCCGGATCGGATAATTGGGTCTGGAATAACTTTATTGGACTTCATTTGTCCTGCAAATGAGCCTAGAATGGGTCTAATCATTCTAGAGCACAACAAAATTCATTCTGATAGACCTTTTTGTACTATTCAGTATCTAGGTGCCATCTAGTTGGACAAGACATCCAATTTTTATGTTATGTTTTGAAAAATAATTAAATTGTATATAATTTACATTTGAGCCTTACCTAGCTGCTAGCCCTATCCAAATGCCGACTAGCACTTAGCGAATTTCATAAGTATAAAGAATATTATGAGTTTAGTTATATATATATATATATATATTTAATAGTAATATATTTATTTAAACTCACACACCCATATAATTTTGGAAAAATTCAGACTCATGACTTTATGATCACAAGTAATGTGTTTTTACCACTAAATCCGAGGTGGGAACATCTTGTTTCCACTTAAGTGGTAAACTCATTAGACAAACCCTATGATAGGGCCTAGTATTTAAATAGAGTCTAGGCGGTTCAAAACATTGGTTAATCCATAAATTTATTTTTCATTTTAAATATTTTTAATATATAATATTAATAAATAAAAAATGAATTTTTATTATTATTTACAAAATTATATAAAAATAATTTGCGGTGCCAAGTAACTTGAAAATAATTTAAAAAAAATCCAATTTTATGATTTTTGAATTTAGTGTACGTTATCTAAACCGACTTTATTATAATGCTTATGGGTTACTATTTGATAACTAAGTCAGTCTCCATCACCTGTTTTGCTATGGCTATATATATATACATATAAAACCCTATGGCGTTTCTTGGAATTGTGCAGTTTCTTAGACAAGGCTGCAATTAGAGATGAGGAGGATGAAATAAGCATGGAGTCGGGAGCTCCGAATCCATGGAGACTCTGCTCGACGACGAAGGTGGAGGAGGTGAAGATGATGAGTAGATTACTCCCAATTTGGGCGACCACGATTATGTTTTACGTGATTCATGCGCAGATTATCACATTTGCAGTGCTTCAAGCTTCCACTATGAAGAGGTCAATTCGGTCATTTCAAGTACCTGCTGCCTCTTTCAACGCCTTCTTCATTGGAGCCATATTGTTATCTCTCGGCATCTATGATCGTTTGATCGTTCCTCTTTGCAAAAATCGGAAGGGAACTCTAGGTACTTCTCTCTCTCCGGCACATTTCTTTTTTCTTTTTTTTCGGAAAATTGAGATTATTTAGATGTGAGTAATTCTTACATTATATTTGAATTTATAATTAATGGGAGCGGATCCGGTGAGAAAGTGAGAAAGATGCTTGATTGCATTTACGATATTGCTTGATTGTATTCAGGTTGTTGCTTGATTGCAATGTTGCTTGATTGTGTTTTAGTTGTTGCTTGATTATTTTGTTGCTTGATTGCGTTTTAGTTGTTGCTTGATTCAATATCAACCATTGATTTTTTTAGATCTGATGGACACGATTCATTCTTTTTTCTCACAGAGAATTTTTTTTTACATGATCCCTCCTCTATAATTAATTAATTGGTGATATATAAAAAAATTTAAGATGATTGATGCAAAGTTGAAGACTAGTTTCTCTTTTTCTAGTGATGAATATAGTTAATTGTTTTGTATTTATACCTCAATACCTATTTTATTTTTTTTTTATCAAAGTTGCTTCTCACCACCATTGGAACAATCCAAAAACGTAACACAAAATATTTTAGTTCGGTTTCTTTATTGTCTCCTCTTTTTTATGTCCAAGCTCAATTTAATATCTTTCTGTTGTGAAATTAATAAATTTATTTCTCTCTTTTTATTTTTATTACTATTTTAATTTAGGGTTGTTGGTTGATTTTATTGTAGTAAAGTCCACTAAAACCTTATTTAGCTCTTAAATAATTATGGTTTCTAGACATCACTTTAATTGGTTAGCTTTTTTAGTTTTTACAAGTATATATGTAAATGGTACCTATGCCGATTAGACAATGCCAAATAGAATGATTTCATGATTTTTTTTTTAATTTTTTTTTTGAATAAGTCTACATTAATCACACACTCACACACCCAGATGTCCCCCTGAGAGCTCGAACCTGTGACCTCTCAGCCACAGGAAAGGTGTTTTAACCACTACACCCCGAACGAAAGCCGAAGGGAGGATTTCATGATATTTGGATTGGGCTTGGCTGTTCAGTGCTTATTGCTTCTTCGGCCGATTTTTAAAATAATTACACTAATTTTTTAATAGATATTTTACATTATTTTATTACTTTGCAATTATAATGTGTTTAAGTTTTAACTATTATAACATAGATTTCAATAATTTCGCATTTATCGCAAATGATTTTTGGGTTCCGAAAAATTTTCGTAAAATAATATTCAGATAAACAAAATAAATATATAAACAATTAAAAAAAAAATGAGTTTTGACTTTTGATATGAAAAATAGTGAAACCATGCTGTGGTGTGTGTTTCAGGTCTAACAAACTTGCAGAAAATAGGATTAGGGCTGTTGATTTCCATACTAGCAATGGTGGCCGCAGCAGCAGTTGAAAGAAGAAGACTAATGTTGGTGAGATCGACAAGCAGCGCGGTGGCAGTGAGTGCATTTCTGTTGGTGCCGCAGTTCGTATTGGCCGGGGCGGCGGAAGGCTTCGTGTACAGCGGGCAGATCGACTTCTTCTTGACGGAATCTCCGAAAGGGATGAAAGCGATGAGCACCAGCCTTTTCCTGACCACCATAGCCGTGGGTTTCTTCGTGAACAGCGCGCTCATCGCCATCATAAGGAGAGCCACGCATGGAACCCACAACTGGCTTCCTGCTGACATTGATTATGGCAGGCTGGATCTGTTTTACGGATTGACAGGTTTGTTGAGCGTCGTCAATCTTGGCTTCTATTTGTACTGTGAGAGATGCTTTCTGCGCAAGAAAACGCAGTCTGTGAACTAACTCATATATATACCGATGATGAAATTATATGTATTTGAAACGGATATTCGGGTTTTCTCATGTGCCGTAATTATTTGTTCATTTTCTTCATAATGGTTGCAGAATCAACACGAACATGACAGTTGTTTAGTCGTTGGTAAAACTAGCCTTGGATAATGAATGTTGGTTGTGATATTGGATCAACATTCTGATTTCAGAATTGACTTGGTGGTACATATTTAATCATTTTTCTTCTCTATTTATGGGACTCTAGTAATTTTCTTTTTGGTTAGATATCACTGGAAATGCTCTGGTATCGCCCCTAAGCGCATCTCACCTCTTTAATGCTTCAATATGACTTCCATTGGCTCCTTTGCCATTTTTCCCGTTGCTGGGTTCTGCAACTGTGTGCTTCGGCTGTCTATCGGGGACGCTCATGCTGCCTGCCACGACAACCCACCGGTTCCAGCCCACCAGCTGCCTATTGCCCACACGAAAGCAAGAGGAGAAGAGAGGAGAGGGGAATCTCAGCTCAGGACAGGCCTAAGTTGCCCTCTGGTCGACACCACTGCATCACCATAATTACACTCCCGTCATCACACTGTTGTAAACGATGACAATACTAGCATATGAATTGTAAACGAGAAATTAAAGAACACAAAAATACAAGATTTATGTGGTTCGGCAATTTGCCTACGTCCACGGCGGAGAAGCACTTCGAACTTTTTATTATGAATCACAACGCATATACAAATACATCTGGTATTTATATTAACCCTACGAGGTACAAAGAGTTTAAAATACCCCATACCATACCACGGTGGCTCCGCCCCCGCACCCCCGACCTACTAATTGATTCACAGCAAACAGGCTGATGCCTGCTTTGCTTGCTCCGCTCCGCAGGCCTCTGCTCCCTTCCTTGTTCATATATGAGCCACATCAACAAATCTCCACCTTGACGAGTATATCATCTTCAAGAAGGTCCGATACCATGCGGAAATATTCAACAAATCCAAAACAATGCTTGAATTTGTCAGAAGTAACAGTCTTAGTCAACATATCAGTTGCAATCTCTTCAGTATGAACCTTTTCCGATTGAATATCACCAGAAGCAATCCATTCCCTAATCTTGTGGAACCTCATATCGATACGCTTCGTCCTAGCATGATATACTTGATTCTTAGCCAAATAAATGGCACTCTGACTATCACAATACAACAAAACTCCACCTTGTTGAATACCCAACTCTCTAACCAATCCAGCAAGCCACACTGCTTCCTCTGTTGCTTCAACTAATGCAATGTATTCAGCCTCAGTAGTAGATAGAACAACAATAGGTTGAGTAGTCGTCCTCCAACAAATATGCCCTCCACCAAAACTGAAAACATACGAGTGGTGGATCTCCTATCATTCAAGTCTTCGGCATAATTGGAATCCACATATCCTACAACCACAGGATCCCTCCGCTGATCTCCAAACACAATACCATACCCCGCTGTACCATTCAAATATCTAAAAATCCATTTGACTGCTTCCCAATGTTGTTTACCCAGTCTAGACATATACTTGCAAACTTGACTAACAACATGGGCAAAATCAGGACGAGTACATACCATGGCATACATTAGACATCCAACAGCGCTGGCATAAGGTATCTCCACCATATCCTCAGTCTCCTTTTTTTGACTTAGGGCACTGATCAAAAGACACCTTGAAGTGGTTTGCCAATAGAGTGCTCACTGGTTTTTCTTTATCCATCCCAAACCTCTGCAGCACCTTCTCCACATAACCTTTCTAAGATAACCACAACTTCTTTGATCCTCTATCTCTGTGAATCTCCATCCCAAGAATCTTCTTGGTAGCCCCCGAATCCTTCATCTCAAATTCCTGACACAATAAGTTTTTCAAATCAACAATATCACGCATACTCTTAGCAGCAATAAGCATGTCATCAACGTAAAGTAACAGAAAAATAAAAGAATCATCACCAAGGCTCTTAGTATAAACACAACAATCAAACTCACAACGCTTTTAGCCAATCTTCTTCATATACGAATCAAACTGTATATTCCATTGCCTCGATGCTTGCTTCAAGCCATACAAGGATTTCTTCAACCTGCAAAATAAATGCTCCTTGGTTGAACAAAACCCTCTGGCTACTACATGTGAATAAGCTACATGAGATCACCATGCAAGAAAGCAGTCTTCACATCCATCTGCTCCAAATGTCAATCCCGACTGGCCACCAATGCAAGTACAACCCTAATCAAAGTATGCCTAATCACAGGAGAGAATGTATCACCAAAGTCAATACCCTTCCGTTGCGAGTATCCTTTGGCCACTAATCGAGCCTTGAACCTTTCCCCTCCTTTTTCTGTTACTGATGGCTTCGTTGTGTAAATCCACCTGCACTACAATAGCCTTCTTCCCTTTTGGAAGAACATCCAGCTCCCATGTCTGATTCTTGTGCACAAAATTCATCTCTTCTTCCATTGCAGCCTTCCACCAGTCTTTATTCTCACAAGAAACTGCTTTCTGAAAATTACAAGGATCCACACTAGTAACATTAAGAGCAAATGCTACTATATCGTCATAACCAAACCTGACCGGAGCTTGTATATTTGTACGTCTCACTCTATTCTGAGCTAACTGGCGCATCAGTTGTGCCACAATCATCATGAACAATATCATCAGGTGCAGAACTCGAACTCTCTCCATTATTAGGAATTTTTGGAATGTGATCCAACTCCACCTCCACCTGCACCTTATCTTCACACGGCTGCAATATCGACTTCTCATTTAACACAGCATCTCTACTGATCGCCACCTTCTGCTCAACAGGATCCCAAAACTTGAATCCCTTCACACCTTTCTTATAGCCAAGAAAGATGCACTTCTTCGACTTCGCATCAAGTTTTGACCTCTCATCAGAAGGAATAAGAACATAAGTAGGAGTCTTAAATGTAGTGAACTTGACTAACACTTTCCTTTTGATATAACTGGGATTCAATCATATTCTACAGATATGATTAGTTGAGATAAACACTACTTAAGCAGTTGTATCTTTTATGACTAAGAACTTTGACTTAGTCATATTCTTCTATTGACCAACAATTGTAACTGAGAACTGAAACTCAGTTGTGTTGATTGTGAGAAACATTCCTTCATAACTAAATCAAACTTATCATATCGGTAAGTTGTTCAGATACCATAAATCCAATGAACAAGGTACTATTATTGAGTAAAACTGATCATGTTCATTCCAAAAGATAGAAATATCGAAAGAAAATGACCATTTCAATACTTCTGTCATCTAGCCACTAACAACAAAATCACAAAAAACTCAAGATCGATACATGGATATCACAAATAACTACTATGTTTGATTAACAACCCTAGCATGCTCCTATTAAAATTAATTGTTGAATAAAGGTTTAGGATTTCCTAGATAATTTTATTATCTCAAAATTTGTGTGGGGTGATTAAAACCTTTGATCCTTTTGCTCAATAGATTTAATAATACAAGATGAAGAATTACATCTCTAACTTTAATCAATACATAAAATCAAAAATATTGAAAGAATGAAAGAAATAAATCCTCTAGATCTGATCTTATGATCTGTTACCCTGCTCCATCCGGATATTTGCTTACGGATTGCACAAAAGATGAAAATAAGAATTCTCTTTTCCTTCTACTGTGGTCGGGCTCTTTCTCTTTGGATTTCTATCCTCGGTTTTTGAAGTGCAACTTATGATTTAATTTCTGAAGAGAAAACCATATTTATTATAGAATCCAATCCTATTGGGTTTAGAGCTTTTCATAGGCCAAACCAGGACCAGTATGTAAATAATTAAGTGGGCCTCTAAATTAATTAGATTACATGTTCAATCCAAAACATAATTAATTAATTAATATTGATTAATGCATCATAACTAATCTACCCCTTTATTACCACGTTAAGAGGAATGGGTTGCATAGGTTCGATACATCTACTTATTTAAGGTTACAAACATCAATTAATCAATTTGAGCTTCGGACAATCTCCAAATTAATTAACATATTTTATTCTTGAGTTCTACCACTCAACTTTTTCATTTATGCGTGTTCTTAATCAAACTTTAGTTTAATGTACCTTCTAAGCTACTCAGAGAATGTCACCATCCTATACTAGATATGATTACCTAATTCCAGTTCCACACTATTGTATATGAATTTCTATCACCCAAAATGCATATTTACAAGTACATGTAAGACTCTCCACCAAAGTATCTCAAAGTGACATACAAGCATGTATATACTTCTGAACCTTCATCTCAAAGTGACACACAAGCCTAAAATCACTTCCAAGACTTTTGCACACTAGCAGTCTCAAAACAGAAACAGAACAAGTTTTAGAGAAACTTAATCATACAAACACTCTCACAAATGAAATCAGGGCTCAAATTCTCACACTTAGGACAAAAATTCTTCAACAGTAAACATCAAGTCCAAACCAATCATCATGTCAATGCAAGTTTCAAATCAGTTAATTATGTGGTATTCTTGTCGCACCTCCAAACTGGGCCTATGCGACAGACCTACGTGCGACACGATGCACATTCATAGTGATTTGTCTTTCTTCTTGACGAATAACACCGGGGCTCCCCATGGTGAAACACTGGGTCTTATAAATCCAGGATCCAAGAGTTCTTGCAGTTGAGCCTTCAACTCTTGTAGTTCTTTCGGTGTCATTCTATACGTTGCTTTCGACACTGGCGCTGCTCCAGGTTGCAATTCGATCGTGAACTCTAACTGAAAATTCGGTGGTAGCCCATGTAGTTCTTTGGGAAATACATCCTCAAATTCTCAAACTATGAGGACATCTTGTATCTCTTCAATCCTTCTTGTTTTCGTCTCCATCGAGCCAAACAAGGTAAGCTTGGCTTCCCTCCTTCTTCAGTTCTCTCATTGCACATAATGCAGATACAATGGGTACTCTTCGCCTCTTGCTAAAACCATAGAAGTCTATGATCTTCCCGGTGGAATCTATGAATGAAACCTTCCTCTCCTTGCAATCAATTATCGCTTTGTGCTTGGTTAACCAATCCATACCCATAATAACATCTATAACGTTGAGGTTTACAATCAAGACATGGTCGATTCCTAGTTCGACTTCCACCTTTGGACAATATTGGTCTATGAATAATGTTTCTCCCGTAAGTGTCACTACGTCTAATGCCTTTTCTTTTCTTTTGATTCTCAATTCGAGTAGATCTACACATGCTTTTGAGATGAAAGAGTGTTATGCTCCGGTATCGAATAATATAATGATAGGCATACTTGAAAGCTTGCAGATACCTGTGAAGTTCTCGGCATCGGTTCCTTGAGTCTAACATAAAGATCTTCTTTGACGGTTAGCCTGTGGTGGTAGTTGTGGTGCCTAGTTCCTGTTCTAATTCTGTGGAGGAGCATTTCCTCTCGGTGGTTGTGGCCTAGTCTATCCTGCTCCAATCGGCTGAGGGTTCCGATTATAGTTGTTATGTCCATTGTACGAACACCTTGCAGCAAAGTGTCCCACTCTCCCACATCGATAGCACATGTTATTTCTAGCCATGCATTCTCGACCTAAATGGTCTCTCTCACAACAGTTACAACTGGTTCTAATTGGGGCAGCAGCACGGTTGACCTGGGGTGCTCTCTGAAAGTGTTGGTTCCCAGATTGGAACGTCAGGTTTCCTTGCCACAACCTCTTCTATGAATGGTGCTTCTGTCAGAATCCTTGACGTGAATGGTGTTCAAACCTCCTCTTGTTATCCTGTAGAGGTGGTTGACTGGAAGATGCTTGTACCACTGTATTTTTAGGCAAGGTTGCCTCTATCGCCATTGCTCTCCTCAGTGCGGACTTGTATGTTAGTCCCTCAAAGCAAGCCAGTGCAGTCTGAATTTCCCTCTTAAGTCTAGATCGGAACCTTTTCGACTTCTTAACATCGGTATCAATTTGTTCCCGTGCATAGCTTGACAGTGCGCAAAACTTACAGTCATATTCTTGTACTGTGTCTTTTCCCTATTTCAGATTCTGAAATTCTTTTTCTTTTCCCAGTCGGTACATTTTCGGAATGTACCTCTCATACACTTCGG
>JAPKLW010000374.1:549402-582705 GCA_026898455.1 Plectranthus barbatus | reverse complement strand
CGGACAATGGGACTGAATTCTGCAATGGTCCGCTGATGGATTTCTGCGCGGAGGCCGGAATCAAGCATGAGAGATCTACTCCAAGGCAACCACAGCAGAATGGACTGGCAGAACGTAGGAACAGGACGCTGAAGGAAGCAGTCCGATCCATGCTGGCTGAGTCTGGTTTGGGTCAGAGTTTCTGGGGAGAGGCGTTGGTGACTGCTTGCTATACTCAGAATAGGAGCGGGATCAACGACAGACTTCAGAAAACTCCCTACGAAGTGTACTTCGGTCGTAAGCCTACTTTAGCTCATCTTCGTGCATTCGGTTCTCCATGTTATATCCATAATAATGGGAAGTCGAACTTAAATGCTTTCTCACCTAAAGCTGATGAGGGTGTGTTTGTCGGATATGGACACCCCTCTCACAAGGGTTACAGAGTATTTAACAAGACGACCCAGCTTGTGGAAATAACATGCAATGTTGTTTTTGATGAAGCTACTTTAGTGCGCAGGACCTTACGCCGACTGGCAGAAGATGTTCCTGAGGTCAATGATGTCAATGACCAGTTGGGCAGGAATTCTTCCAATGCTCAACCAACTGGTTCGACTAGACCGATGAATGGATCATATTCACAACCAGTTACCTCAGGTGCCCATCAGCAACCTGAGAGGGTCGGTGATGCAAATGACCTTGCTGAGACCTTACACTCAATATCCCTGAGTGGACCCAGTAACAATCTAGGGGGAATCCCTACTGGCCTTTTTGAAGAAGAAGGCAGTGATGGACCAGCTGGAGAGGATGTTCCAGCTGATGCTGACAACATTGGAGGAGATTCAGACAACCAGCCAGAAGGTGATGCTGATGAAGTTGTTCCAACTGGTGAAGGTCCAGCACCAGCTGATGTTGCAGCTCCGACTGGTGGAAATGTGGAAGCACCAGTCGCCAGGACAGATGAACCTGTTTCCCAGCCGGCACCAGCGGTCGCTGGTCCTCCCAAATGGCTGAGGGATCACCCATCTGATGCTATTCTCGGTGATCCGGAAGGTTCTGTCCAGACCAGGCACGGCAGAGCGCTTTTATCTTGCTTTATCTCTCAGATGGAACCTACGTCCATCAAAGATGCGCTCGAATCGGCCGATTGGATCAATGCCATGCACGAAGAGCTTGCGGAGTTCACTCGCAACAACGTTTGGGACTTGGTAGAGAGGCCATCACACCAGTCAGTGATTGGCACCAAGTGGGTTTTCAAGAACAAGCGAGATGAAGATGGCATTGTGGTCCGTAACAAGGCTCGTCTAGTCGCCAAGGGCTATAGACAGTGTGAAGGCATCGATTTTGATGAGACCTTTGCACCAGTTGCAAGAATGGAGGCGATACGGCTGTTTTTGGCCTATGCAGCGTATCACGGCTTCACGGTGTTCCAGATGGACGTGAAGAGCGCATTCTTGAATGGCGAGCTAAAGGAGGAGGTATATGTAGAGCAACCTCCTGGATTTGAGATAGGCACCAAAGTGTACAAGCTAAGGAAGGCCCTGTATGGATTGAAACAGGCGCCCAGGGCTTGGTATGATACACTATCTCAGTTCCTCACCAGAAATGGATTTCGAAAAGGGAAGATCGATCGGACTCTCTTTCTTCTCAACGATGGAGCTGACATGCTAATGGTGCAGATCTATGTCGATGACATTATTTTCGGGTCGAAGAATATAACTCTTTGTGAGAAGTTTTCTCAACTGATGCAGACCTCATTCCAGATGAGTATGATGGGCAAGTTAACATACTTCCTAGGACTCCAGGTCCAGCAGTCAGCTGATGGTATATTTATCAGCCAGCGGAAGTATACCAAGGATCTAATTCAGAAATATTGCCCAGAGAAGACTAAGTCTCTAAGGATCCCGATGAGTACCAGCTGCCAGATATTTCTTGATGAGCAAGGGGAATCAGTTGATCCTACTATTTACCGAGGAATTATTGGATCACTCCTCTATCTCACTGCCAGCAGACCCGACATTTCGTATTCAGTCGGAGTGTGTGCCAGATTTCAAGCTAATCCTAAGAAGTCACACATGGAAGCTGCTAAACGGATTGTGAAATATCTGAAGGGGACAGAATCTCTTGGAATATGGTATCCCAGAAATGATGAGCTTACGCTTATCGGATATTCAGATTCAGATTTCGCTGGATGCCGTATTGACCGCAAGAGTACTAGTGGTACGTGTCAGTTTCTCGGACACAAGCTGATTAGCTGGTTCAGCAAGAAGCAGCACTCTGTAGCTACTTCTACCACTGAGGCTGAGTATGTTGCCGCTGCCAGTTGCTGTGCTCAAATTATTTGGCTCAAGCAACAACTGGCTGATTATGAAGTGGACACTGGCTGTGTTCCTATTTATTGCGACAACAACAGTGCTATGTGCATCACGAAGAATCCGGTTCATCACTCCAGGACCAAGCACATAGACATTCGACATCACTTCATTCGTGATCATGTCGAGAAGAAGGATGTCAGCGTGGACTACATTCGTACTGAAGATCAACTGGCTGACATCTTCACAAAGCCCCTGCCAGAAGCAAGATTCAAGGAGTTGTGCATCAAACTCGATCTTATGGAGATTGATGCGAGCCTTAATGATGAGGAAGAATGAGTCCAAGCTCTCATTCTGTTCTTGATCTTCTGGTGAATGCTGATTACGACTGAGTCCAAGCTCTTAGTCGTTTCACATTCCTCGTATGTTGTTTCTCAACTAGTGGTGTCTTTCAACCACAGACGATATCTACTGGCGGACTTTATCCCTAAATTGTCCAAGGAAATGAGTCCCAGCTCTCATTTCATCTTGCCAGTTTTTATTTTCTGCTGAAGCGAAATTGGGTCCCAGCTGCCACCTTCTAGCAGTGTTGAAGAAATGGATCCACTTCCAGTTGCCAGCAGATAACTGGTGGTCATTCCCACGACTGGCGAAAATTGAGTCCAAGCTCTCAATTTGGTTAAGGTCGCTAGTCTGATCATCAAGTGGTATCAGTTGCTAACTGATGAGTTAGCCAGCAGGACGTGCTACCAGCAAGTGGTTGATTTCTCAAGTGGTCTCAGTTGCTAACTGATGATGTATATCTACAAGGGAGTATCAGCTGCTAACTGAAGAAATTATCATCAAATGGAGAAATGGCTCTTCAATAAGTGGTATCAGTTGCTAACTGATGAGTTTGCCAGCAGAATGTATTATAAGCATGTGGTATCAGTTGCCAACTGATGAAGAGGCCAACCAGTTAGGGGGAAGTATGCGACTGGCGTATGCTGGTGATGCCCAGCCAAGCCAGCTGTCGCAGAAATGGCGGGATTGTTCGAATCCGATAGCGTATGCGGATCTCCGAATTTAATGCGGCATTTAATGCCACATTTAATGTGCACAGTGGCTGCGCAGTCCGACTTTTGGTTTCCACCAATCACTGAGCGCCACGTCAGCTACACGGCGCGCCCCACGTCAGCACGACCGCGCACGTCGCACAGGGAAACGGGCCTGCTGATGACCGTCGATTCCCGCTTGCTGAGCATTGATCCTGGTCGTCTGATCTTGCATGGACTTGAGTATAAATACTCGAGACTCTTCCTCGGAAAAACCTTTACGATCTTTCAAGTTTTTTCCAGCCCAAATCTATCTCATTCTCTCTCAAAATTCTTAAGTTTCCTGAGATTATGGCTTCATCTTCACGCCCCCCAACTGATAATCCCCCGGAAGACAACCCACCTTCCACATCTTCTTCGTCTGGTGAGCCCAGACTACCAGTTGCCGAGCAGCACATGCCGACGTACACCGGCATTGTGAAGGTTGAGGATATTGACTATACTTATCCGTTCGCTCGACTGGTTCAGCTGTACAAGCCGGCGACCAGGGCTCAGCTCTCGAACGCGCAAATGAGGGCGGCGCAAGTTCAGAAAGAAAAGATTCTGAACGAGAAACTGGCCAGAAAGAACTATGGGGAGGAGCTGATCGAGATGATCGATCATGAAGGCCTCAGACAGTATCTGACGGCGGCGCCCCAGACTTTCCATCCGCACCTGGTGGCGGAGTTCTACGCACGGGCGGTGATCGCCGACGGCAGACGGTCCTTCACCACTTCGGTGTTTGGACACCTGATCACCGTCTCCCCCGAATACCTCGCCGAGATGTTCGGGCTAAGGAACGAAGGCGAGGATGTGGCTACCTACCTTCAGAACAACACCGTCGAGTTCCAGAAGCGCTGGACACAGTGGAAGAAGGCGGAGGTGACCACCTTCCGGACTGGAATGAGAAAGTCTGAGATGGACGAGTTTTGGCAGATGGTGTGCGACATAGTCGTACGAATGCTGCAGTGCGAAGTGGGGTCGTACGCAGAGCTGAGCATCCGGAAGTTCTCCGTGATGAGTGCCCTTGCTGATGGGATTCAAGGGAACTGGGCCGAATTCCTTTACGGCCGGCTCCTGGAAAACGTCGACAGAAACATCGACGTTCCGACTAAAGGGAGTTTTGCTCACGCCGTATCTTTCGGGCTGAGAATAAGCCGCCTACTGGAGATGGAGTTGGGTGATGGGGTGGACCAGGGTGAGCAATTGGTCAGTTCGGACTTCATCCCTCCGACCAAGGAGCAAGCCAAACTCCCCCGCCCAGACTACAAGAAGCCCAGGAGGCTGAAGGGGAAGACCTCAGTGAACCCTTCTGAGGGTGTTTCTGAGGATGATGAGGTGGATGAGGGCGAGCAACTGCCAGTTATGGCTCGCCCGCTGACTGAAGAAGAAAGGGTTACGCTCAAGCGCCAGCGAGAGACTGAGCATCTCTTCGCCCAGCTGGGAGATGCAGTGGAAGCAGCCACTGGCATCCATCCCCGGGACATCCGCATCGTCCCTACTGACGAGCCATCCCAGAAGAAGCCCAAAAGATCCAAGCAGCATCAGCATCAGCAGCCACATCAGGCACTGGTTCTTGGTCCAGCTCCAAGGAACATACTGGGACAGACCCAGGAGGAGCAGCTGGAGATTATGACCCGGAAGAGAAAGAGGGTCCAAACCAGAGCTCAGCTGGAGATGGAGCAGGCTAAGAAGGAGAGAAGTGCCTCCATTGTCAGGAGGAAGCAAGCCAAGGCAAGGCTGAAGGCCTTGGCAGCCCAGCGAAAATTAGAGGCTGAGCTGGCAGCCCGCGATGAAGCCTATGCCAAGGTGCAGGCTGAGCATGAAGCCAGGCGCCAGGAGGAGCTGGCTGAACAGCTGAGGCTGGCAAGCAAGGGCAAAGGAAAGGCTGATGAAAGTCCAAGTGCCAGCCCACCAGCTTCCCCACCACCAGGCGAACTTTTACCAGAAGATACATATCAGCGCCTGCTGGTGATGGGAGTCGACGAGGACATCATGTCCATAGTCGAGCACTACCAGCCGAATGAGGAAGAGGCTGGGAGCCCGCTGGCTGCGCAAGGGGATGCCAGCGGAGGCGGAGTTGCCGAAGAAGGCCCGCTGGCAGTGCAAGGGGTTGCCAGCGGAGGAGTTGATGAGCGGGCGACCACCCCGGAAAAACTGGCGGAGGAGAAGGAAGAAAAGGAAGAAGAAATGGATGTGGAGACTGGTGCAAGGAATGCTGGGAAGGCTCCCATTGTTATTTCTGATGATTCTGAAGAAGAGGAGCCACCAGTTGTCCAGCACTCCACAATCCAGAGGATGGAGCCCAGGAACCTGTTCCCAGAGTTTGCAAAGGAAGGGAAGGCTCAGCTCGGTCGTCAACAGTCCCAAGGAGCCTCAACTTCTGGACGACCAGCGACATCCTCACCAGCACAGCCTCGACGTGCTGATTCGCGACCACGACGTGACATAACCGTCAGCGTCCTCAATTACAACGTGGTCGACGATGATGACTATGAAGAGATGGTCAATGGACCCCATCGGTGGGAGTTACGCGGGGAAGAGGCCTTCGACACCTCTCAAGTGCCTGACTACAGCATTCTCAACATCATTCCCCTCCGTGGGCTCCCCCACCAGTCGGTCTTAGCTTCACGCATCCAGGACTGGTGCCTGCCCCTGAGGCCGATGGAGTTCTACAACCGTACTCTGTATGAGTACGCAGAAAATATCACAGTGGAGGTCGAGGATGCCGTTGATTTCGACATGTTCAATGACTTCCGGTATCTGTGGTTTGTCAACCCGACCCTGTACTGTGAGCTGCGGCGATGGAGGATCTTTGACCGTGTGGAGCGGTATCTCACGGTAGAGAAGCGCTCAGTTCTGTACGCTAGGCTGGGGCTGCAATACTGGAGGAATGAAGAGGACTGGGCGAATGAATTCATGGATACATTAACTGACGAGCCAGAGCCCTTGTCCCTTAGGCGTGTCCGGCGGCGAGTGCAGAAGATTCTTGATTATCGCCTAAGGACTGGCAGTTCAGGACTCCCGCAGCCAAGGCGTGTCCGAGTGCCCTTTCTCCAGTTCCACCGCACCAGCCGGGGCTTTCAGGTGGTCTACGCTCTCCGAAGGATCCGGATACTGATTGCCCTCCCACCGCTCCTCCTCTACTTTGCCCGTCTGTTCGATATGGCAGCCACTGAGTTGCTAATTGATCATGTGGTGGAGGAGGATCCCTCCCGCAGCAGATGGCTGACCACTGCAGTCGCTGGTGTTCCCAATGTTGTATCCCTTGAACACATCGACTGGCAGGTGGTGGAAGTTGATACACCCACCATTTCCGAACAAGTCCCGCCAGCATCAGCTGAGATGCTGGTGGAGGAGTCAGCCGCAGACGAAGAGTCAGCAGCAGCAGCAGCATCAGCAGCAGCAGCACCAGCAGCCGCTGCAGAGCAAGTTGTGGATGGGGCATCTGGCACTGATATAGTGATGGCTGAAGCCTCATCTGTTGAGCCCCCCACTTCGATGACCCTGTCAGCAGAGCCTCTTTCCGAGGTCCATCCGCCTGCGCAACTGGTTGCTCTCATTGATGCCAGGATGGACCAGCGCTTTTCCTCCTATCGAGCAGAGATGGCGCAACAAATGGAAGCTTTCACCTCTGGGGTGAACTCCTTTTTGGCGCGGATCCAAGAGGGGGAAAGGGCGCGAGCAGTCGCTGATGAGGAGAGGGCTCGGCTTGCTGCGGAAGAACGCCGGATTGCTGCTGAGGAGCGTTTGAAGAGGGAACAAGATATGGCGGCTCTTACAGAGATCTTGAGGAATTTAGCTAATCGCAATCAATCACCTGGATCCTCATCTCGGCCATAGGTCTTGTACTCTTCATTTTTTTTTTTGTAAGTAATTTTTGTATCAGTTAGACTAGTCAGTTTTTAATCCTGTACTTGTAATTGTAACATCATTAATGGATTGATTACTGACGGGTTGACGACAATTTCTCATTGTCCAACTAATGTCAACTTTTTACTTACCAGCTGAACTTACACATTCAGTGTAATCAGCACCAGCACTCATTTTGATATTTGCTAATTCTAACCTGGCTCAGATTCTCACTTCATAACTTAATCGAGCAATATCTCTCCCAGTTTGAGGGGGAAGATTTTTAGGTTAGAGCTGATGTGAGGAAGTAGTTTCATGGGTTTAGATCTGATAGGTTTATTTGTAAAAAAAAAACCCAGAAATGCTGTGTAATTTTTCCTCATCAGCTGAGTGCTCGCTGGTTAGGCTTTGATCGCACCAAAAAGGGGGAAATTGTTGGGAAATTTGGCTAAGTTTCCCTTCCCCAGTAGCTACTTGCTTAGATTCTAGTTTGGTGTTTTGGTGGATCAAATCCTAAGTCCAACCAGCGTCAGTTTGTCTCTAGAATAGCTCTAGTCTCAAATGTAAAGTCCTGTATAGGTATTTTGAGTTGTAAGTCGCAGCTGATCAAGACTCATGCTGGCTATTGTTCACCAGCATGAGATGTGCTTACCAGTTGAGAGAAGTCTCACCAGCAAGCGGCTGACGAAGACTCATGCTGACACTGTTCATCAGCATAGAGTTGAGCTATCGACTGGCTACTGTTCACCAGTGGGAAGATTTCATCAGCAGGAGGCTGACAGATCTACCAGCAGAATATGTGTTCTGGCTGACACTATTCACCAGCGGTGAAGCCACCAGTCACGGGAGATTCCAAGAGATAACATCAGACGAATTGGTAGACCTTGATTGTGCTAAGGAAAGTCACCAGCAGAGACTGCCAGCACAAAGATCACCAGTATGATCTACCAGTCGGAGGTTATCAGCAGAATTCAAGATTCGCTCTCCCAGAGTCTTAGAGACAAAAAGAAGATTCGTCTGAGGAAGTAACTGACAGTGTATAACTTTAAGGAGGATGCCTTAAAGTCTATCAGTTCAAGACACCAGTTGCGATTCCTCGTACTGACGAATAGAGTCGTTCTGACACAAAGAGATCTGTGTCAGATAAAGCGACCAAAGGTATGGCGCTTTCCGGAAATTCCTACCTGCCACCTGCAGAAGGACATGCGAGGACAGAGACTTTTCCGGATGTGTCCAAACGGCTAGTATTTGAATCTGAATCTCACGTCTATAAATACGTGAGATCCAACAGCATTCAATACTCTTAGCTACTCTTGCCCACTCTTAGCCATTCCTGAACTACCGAAAGCTCAAACGCATTCATATCAGCGTATAAGCAATCTTTCGAGGCTTTTTTCTAAAAGCTACTCCGTGTGTCAATCATTTGAACACGAGACTCCAAGCTTCTAGCTTGTGAGTTATTGATCTCATTTGGTGTTCTTTCTCATTCCGAGGAAGAACATAGCAGCTCTTGAGCCAGCCAGCTCCTGAGTTATTACGGGCAGTTTTGCCGCCAGCAAGAGTCAAGTTCTTGGGAGAACTAAACACCCACGTCGTCAGTGGTACCGGTGGAGGTTAAAGTGACGTGCTCGCACTCCATCCAGCTGACAAGAGTTGAAGAAGGACAAGACCCGGGAGCGGTTGATCCAGTGGACTGGTGGACGGGGCATTCATCAGCTGGAAATAGATCGTAGGAAATCTTGTACCGGATTACTCTCTTTAGTGAATTTCCAGTGCTTCGACTGGAGAGTGGACGTAGATCAGTTGATCGAACCACTATAAAATATCCTTGTTATTTACTGCTTTCAGCATTTACTTACTGATTTAAAACCCAGCACCCAAGTGCTGGAGTATAACTGAAACCAGTTTATAACTGTGCAAACTCGACTCTAAAATTTTCTAAGTCCTGAGTCATCAGCTGACCAGCCAGTTGCCAGTCAGCTGAATACTCAGTTGCCAGTTGACTTACCAGCTGACAAGGTCCCAGTCAGCTGTGTAACCAGCAGAGTGCAAGAAACGAACTTACACATTTTCCGCTGCCAAAGTATACCCTGATATCCGGGACCAACACCTGGTAACTTGATCATCCCGCAACTTGCGCTCTTCTTCCTGTATCCTGGCTTTCTCTTTTTGCTTTTTCTCTATTTCAACCAACTGCAGCTTCATCGACTCCTCCTGTCTCTCTTCCCCCTTTTTGACAATATCAATCACAAGAGCTAGATGTTGATTCATCCATTGATCCATCTCTTGTCTCAGAGCGTTAACAGAGAGAGGATTCGGAGATAGGACTCTGTCAGCCGTAGCCAGCGCTCTAGATTCATCACAGGGTTGACTCCTAGATGTTGTAGTGGAGGACTCCAGTTGGAACACTGCTGCTTCAATATTCTTCGGAGTAGAATTGGTTGCTGCTGCCTCATGTCTATCTTTTTCAACAGTGCCGGCCTCTGCTGCCTTTCGAAGTGCTTCCGCAGTTGCCACTTCTTCTTCTTTCTTCTTTAGTTCAGCGGCTGCTGTTTCTTGCTGCGTACGTTCTAGCTCAGCGGCAGCTTCTGCTTCCTGTTGACGTTTTAGTTCAGCAGCAGCTTCTGCCTCTCGTCGTCTGAGCTCAACAGCCTCCACTTCCTTTATCCTTTAAAATTCAGCAGACGCTTTTTCCTCTTCGATTTCAAGATGAGATAGACGATTTTTGATCCTTTGTTCATTGTTTTCTTGAATTCGTCGTTGAGCATCTAATTCTTCTTGTCGGTGATTAAGTTTTTGACGCTGGTTGTCCATCTGTAGAAGAGTTGCGTGATATTCGCTGATCCTTCCTCTGATGACAGCTAACTTCGCTGCCACTTCCCTTGAGGTAATCACTTGATGAACATCAAGATTATCAGTTCCCCCTGAATCCAAGATGGGTATTCTTTCATTGTATGCTTCTTTGTTGAGATCGGTGAAGGAAATTCGGTTCTCCTTCTGCAGCACTTGATGATGTGATGTGGTTTGCTCAGAGCTAGACAATGAATAGGCGTTCATCTCTGCATGACATGTTGTTTCTTGATTGGGAACTGTTCCATCAAGATTGGAAGTTAGACTTGCTTCTTTAAGCGTAGTATCAACAGACAGTTCTTTGGCATCTTCTTTTTCTTCTGGCATGTAGGTTGTTTAGCAGCTTGTAGTTGATCCTTCTGTAAGTTGTCATCTGAGCTAATATCTACCTGTTTTTGCTTTCGTCGGTTTCGCTGTTGGGTAGGCTTTTGTGCGGAGGTGACTGTCTTCCTTGGCTTCTTGATAGCATCATCAGCACGGACTGTTGGAATAATCTTTAAATCTTCAGATGTCTAAGCATCTAACTTCAAGTCGTCCAAACTGTCGTCTGTGTCACCCTTTTGAATTGAGCGATAAACTGGCACTTTTGGCGGAATAAAGTCAGATGGAATGAGATTTTCTCCATCATCCTGTGATCCTAATATATGCTCAAGGAGGTAGCTGACTTTCAATCCTAACCCTACACGTGAAGAGAACTTCTCTGTGCTTGGGATATCCTTGTTCTTCTTTGCATTCTCCAGTAACCGACTGAAAATATATGTTGCCCAATCTCCTCCAGGACAGTCATCAAGGGCCATCATGAGTGAATATTTAGGACCACTTAATTCAGACAGGGATCCAATTCCACAATGGATCACTCTCAGCGCGATCTCACTGAGTGTTTTGGAGAACGGATTCAGCTCGGATACTTTGGTGGCAGCTTTAAACTTCTTGGACAGCTCGGGCCTCTGCCATTTTAGCCAGTGAGCCGTTAATTCTTCTGAATTGTTGTGAAGGTAGCTGGCGATATGAACCCCTTCCTTTGGTAGATGTAGATATTGAGCGACAAGCTCAGGATTGACTTTGATTTATGTCTTCCACTGTAGTGAGGAAGAATGTTTCATCTTTCTCATCGAAAGTCGCATTTTTGTAGAATTCCATAACCAGATGTGGATTAAATCTTCTAGGACAAGCAGTTAGAAACTGTGGCAGTTTCTCTTTGAGTAGTTTTCCAGCGATTTCTTTTGCTATTTCCTCGTCTGCGGTGATTGAGAGGAAATTCTTCCAATTCAGAATTTTCTCCTTCTTGACTTGAGATAGGAGAGACTGTAGATCAGCAGTGCTGGATTTGTCAACTATATCAAATAGTTCGTCCTGAGAGGTCTCCTTAGTGACGACAATGTTTTCTGTATTATGAGAGGTGCTGGCATCCATGGTTTGGTTCCTCCTTTAGGTATCAACTAGAGACAAAGGGATGGTCGATTTTAGAATTTTTGGGTTGTGGTTCGGAAGGTTTGACTGATTGACAGGCAGGGAGTGGGGAAGACGACGGTATAGTGGGTTTAAGGGTTTTAGAAACGATTTTGGCAAAAATCATAGGCTGGGATTTAAACTCCTTTTTGAATGTTGAACGGTTGTGATTGATGCTGACATCAGCATCTGTTCATGTCGTCTGGCGTGCCGTGTAGCAGCGTAATGAAGGATTGACGTGGCTCCGAGTAATGCGCCATCATGCTGCTCCGTATTTAATGTGACGTGCTGCCGAGATCTTCGCGGTAATCGAAGATACACCTTCCTTTTGGGCAGTTTTCTCTCTCTTTAGGCGTCGTCAAGAGAGAGTGAAGTGATTCAACTTTTATCCCGTACCCAAAAACTGAACTCCTACTCTTTGGCATGAAGAACAAGTTTCTTCCTTTCAGTATATGTCAAGATGATCTTGACAGTTTTCTTGAGATTTTGTCACACCTCATAATGTTATAGCTTCATCTGATCAGCTGGAACAGTCGTTTAGTCTATGGAAAGCACCCTGAGATCGTAGGTGTCTGACCTATCGACTGTCCTGATAGACATGAAAAGGTGATTGAGTATTAAATTTCCACTCATTCCTTTTGTCATCAACTTGATAGGTCATTTCAGTCTTCATGAGGACGTGGCAGTGCTTTAATGGATTTACATTTTCCTATAAATTGCACCTTTGACGGGGTAACAAATATAGAAACAGCAACTCCTCTACGTCCACTTAACTATTTCCTTCCTTTGAAATGGTTGAGCCGTTGAACATTGCCGAGGAGATGGCAAGAATTACTATTCTTCGAAACAAGATCCTTGATCGAAGAAGGTTATATGCGGAGTACTGGAGCTTACCCGAGGATGTGTACTACCGGACCAGTAATTTTTTAGAGATCAATGGCCTCGATCGCTTCCTGACCGTCCAGCCGGTGACTTTTCAACAGGATCTACTTAGGATGATGATTCACAGCTCTACCATCTTGGAGGATGAAATTGCCTTCAGCCTCAACGGAGTGGAATTCACCTTGTCCGCAGACTCTTTATCTCGAGAGTTTCAATTACCGCATAATGGAGCGCCGGTTTTGCATTATCGAATAGATGAGACGGCTCCTGAATGGTCTACATGGTGGGAGTGGAGAGATAACGATAGCGCTTTTGATCCAGCAGCTCCTCCTGCATATCTTCAGCCTAGACAGCAGGTGTCTTTTAACATCAATAACCAGCTGGTTCTCTGCAATCCTCTGCTCCAGACAAACTTCTCGCCATCAGTTTGGAGAGCAATGATGGCTTTTGAGGATCAGGCTGAGGTTGACTGGGCTTCTTTCATCTTCGATCGTTTGAAGAGTGTCGTGCAGGATTTTCTACATGTGCCCATTCCTTATGGCATGCAGTTGAGCTGGCTTTTGTAGCAGCGACTTCCATTCCTTGCTGAGGGTATGTCAGGTTCGCGACTGTTGTCAACTGACTACTACCCTGTGCGTCTTCGATGAGCTCCCTCCAGCAGTTTCTTCTAGCATTGCTGGATCCTGACATATGCTGATAAGATGATTGACTCCTTCCAAAAGAAAAACTGATGTAATCTTTTGTTTTGTGTAACTCTTTTCTGTGAACAAATGTACACATTTCGGCCTTTAATGACTGGTTCACGTATAATTTGCTGTATCTTTCATTCTTCATGCGTATCTGTCTTTAGTTGAACCTCTTACTTCTCGGAATGTGTTCGTAGACAGGAAACTGAACTCTTCTGATCCATTTGACATTTGCTTCATCTGGATTGGTTCATATCGATGGTCAGATTTTGCATCGACTTTTCAGATTCAGAACCTGATTCCTGGAGCATTGTGCCCTTATTTGGAACGTCACATCTATCGCATTTTTCGATGAATATCTTTTCCAATCTGTACGCGATTTTTCTTCCATAAATATTTCCTTCCTAAGTATTGAGTCTTCACCCAGGCCAATACTTCTATATCTTGGATAAGTAAGATATTTCTTCCAAATCTTCAATGAGATCATCCAAGTGAAACTTCTTCCAGAGTCGATAGTTATGACTTCTGCCAGTGAAATTTCTGTTCTGCGTAACAAGATCTTCAATCCAGGCACGTTGGAAGTACAATACTTGGCTCACCCGGTGACATATAAACTGTTGATGAGAAATCTCAGAGAAACAGGTCTAGAGCGATTTGTGACACGAATACCATATAGATTCCTGGATGAGACGCTGAGGGTGTTTGCCAGTAACTGCCATATTTCTGAGGATAGACGGATTATGGGCAACATTAACGGTCAACAGATTTATTGGTCTGTTGAGTCCTTCTCAACCAGCTTCGGGCTTCCCAATGATGGCGTTCCTGTCGGGGATTATCTCAAGGAAGTTACGGCGCCCGAATGGTCCTCTTGGCACCAATGGAGGAATTTGAATGTCAGTTTTCATCCGTCGGCATCATCTAGATGGTTAATGCCTCGATATCAAATCATTTTTGACATCATTAATCATATGATAGTCGGTAACCCTTTGGCCAATCGTGATTTCTCGCCGCTTGTCTGGAAGGCAATGATGGCCTTTGTTGATGAAGGAAAGGTTGATTGGGCTTCCTTTATATTTGATAAGGTGCTATATGCTTTTGAACATGTCCCTAGCGCTCCAATTCCTTTTGGTATGCAGTTGAGTTGGCTCCTCCAATATGATGTCCCATCTCTCATCTCTGGCTGGCCCGACACTGAGGATTCTAATTTTTATCCTGCACTGCCTTGTCTTCATCCATGAATAAACTGTTGGGTTATATTGTCAAGCTGTGTATGTGTTGATTGCATTTTCCTTAGCTGTAACACTCTTCGTTTCTTATTTGTTAATGTGATGACCTCTTTTGGCTGGAATCTGAGTGTTTAGATGATTCATCTCCATGTAAGCATCTTTAATAAATGAAAAAGAATTCTTAGTTTCTTCGTCTTCAGCAAACTATAAGCATCCAACAAACTGTAATTGACTTAATCACTAAATCAATCAAGTATGATTTACAGCTGTTGAACCAGATACTTATCGTCTCCTTCTTTTGAGACGTCGTCAAACTCAAGAAGACCTAGTTTGATGCATAGCTCTTTGAATTGAGCCTCAGGTAGCGGTTTGGTAAATATATCCGCTAACTGGTCTTCAGTTCTAATGTATTCCACCAAGACATCTTCCTTTTCCACGTGGTCTCGGATGAAATGGTGACGAATATCGATGTGCTTCGTCCTGGAATGTAGAACTGGATTCTTTGATATAGAAACTGCGTTGTTGCTATCACAGTAAATAGGAACGCACCCTGTCTCTATTCCATAATCCATAAGTTGCTGCTTTATCCACAGCACTTGAGCACAACAGCTGGCTGCTGCTACATATTCTGCCTCTGTGGTTGAAGTAGCCACCGAATGCTATTTCTTGCTGAACCAACCAATCAGTTTGTGTCCTAAAAACTGACAGGTTCCACTTGTGCTCTTTCTGTCGATTCTGCAGCTTCTAAAATTTGAATCCGAGAATCCATTCAGCATGATTCCATTAGTTTTGGGATACCAGATACCCAGAGACTTTGTACTCTTGAGATATCTGACAACTCTTTTTGCTGCTTCCATGTGAGACTTCTTTGGATTCGCCTGGAACCTTGCACATACTCCCACGGCATAAGATATATCTGGTCAGCTGGCAATTAGATATAGTAAGGATCCAATGATTCCTCTATAAGCTGTCGGATTGACAGGTTCTCCTTCTTCATCGAGAGTGATCTGAGAACTGGTGCTCATAGGGATCCTTAGTGATTTTGTCTTCTCTGGACAAAACTTGTAGATCAGGTCTTGAGTATATTTCTTCTCACTTATGGATATCCCTTCGTCAGCCTGATCAACTTGCAAACCAAGAAAGTATGTCATCTTGCCCATCATGCTCATCTGAAACTTGTTTTGCATAAGTTGGGCAAACTTCTCACATAACTTGGTATTCTTGCTTCCGAAGATAATGTCATCTACATAGATCTGAACAAGTAGGATATCCTCTCCATCCTTTATCTTGAAAAGAGTTCGATCTATATCACCTTTCTCAAACCCACTTTTGAGCAGAAACTGTGAGAGAGTTTCATACCATGCTCAAGGTGCTTGCTTTAATCCATATAAGGCTTTCCTTAGCTTGTAGACTTGATTTCCTTGCTCGAAACCTGGGGGTTGTTCTACGTAGACCTCCTCCTTTAATTCTCCATTGAGAAAGGCACTCTTCACATCCATCTGAAGAACTGTGAAGTTGTGATAGGCTGCGTACGCTAGAAATAGTCGAATTGCTTCCAATCTGGCTACTGGGGCAAATGTCTCGTCGAAGTCTATCCCTTCACATTGAGCGTAGCCTTTTGCAACCAATCTTGCCTTATTTCGAACAATGGTACCAGTCTCATCTCTTTTATTCTTAAAGACCCACTTGGTACCAATCACAGACTGATGTGTGGGTCGATCCACAAGATACCACACATTGTTGCGAGCAAACTCATTTAGTTCCTCCTGCATCGCATTCATCCAGTCTGTAGATTAAAGAGCTTCTGTGATCTTCACTGGTTCGGTCTGAGATAAGATGCAAGACATCAATGTTGTCCCCTGTCTGGTTCGAACAGGATTTCCAATATCATCAAGGATGGCTTCCTTGGGATGATCTCTTAACCAGCTTGGCTTCTTTACTGGTACAGCTTCAGTACAGGCGTCTGGATCTTCAGAAACTGTAGGATGTTCCTCTTGAAATGGTTCAGCATCGGATTCTGGATCAGTTTCCTTCTTTTCTTCAGAGATTCCACCATCTCCTTGTTCTGGAACTGCTTCCTAGTCTGCTTCTGAATTCTGAACTGCAGCTGGCTCCCCGGTGCTTGATTGCTTGATGTCCTCAAGGTTGACTTCCTTGGGATCAGTTTGCTCTTCTCTCAGAACGACATTCTGTGCTTCAGAGGGCTTCACTTCACCTGAATCTTCTATGTAAGTGTTCCTTAAGGCCTCAGCGATGGCATTTGCATCATCGGCCCTCTCGACTATTTGGAGTTCAGTCGAGGTTACCGGAGTCCTTTTTCATTTTGAAGACGGTTGATCAGTTCTGGCAGATGAATTTTGACCTCATCCTTGGATTTGAGCAACACCACCCATGTATATCTTGAGTAGTCATCAACAACCACTAAAGTATAGCTTCGTTTTCCAACTGTGGGTGGAGTGACTGGTCCAAACAAATCCATGTGGAGCAGCTCCAAGATCCTTTCTGTGCTCGCTGTAACTGGCCTGATCTTGAAGGAGGCTTTTGTCTGTTTCCCGAACTGACAGGCTTTGCATACTTCTTCTTTCTGAAACTTTTTCTCTGGCAGTCTTTCATCTAATTTATGCTTCGCCAGATGTCGGATTGAATTGAAGTTCAAATGGCTGAGTCTCTTGTGCCACAGCCAGTTTAGACCTTCTGAGGAATTGATTGCTATGAGGCATGTTCTTTTAATCCACTGGACCAATCTACATTATACAGACCTCCTCTTCTGATTCTTCTGATTATTATCCAGCATGTCTCTTTGTCTATTATCTGACATTCTGACTTTTCAAATCTGACAACGTAACCACTTTCACCCAGTTGACTTATACTGAGGAGGTTGTGTTTCAGATTAGTAACCAAGGATACGTTTTGGATGATTATTCCATTGTGTTCCACGTATCCTTTTCCAATCACTTGACCCGTGGCCTTGTTTTCGAAGCTGACTAATGCTCCTTCATATCTTTCCAATTCCTTGACCAAACTTCTATCTCCTGTCATGTGAGCCGAACAACCGCTGTCTAATGTCCAGGTATTTGACTTCTTTAGCGGACTAGTACCCTACAACACAGAAGAGATATTTAGGTCCCCATATCCTTTCGGGTCCTGCAAGTTTAGTTGTGTGAATCCAACCTTTTGGTATCCACACTTGCTTTACTCTCACAGTGTGTGCAGCTAAATCACCCCTCTGATTATGAATAATCTTTCTTCTAAATAGGTGTGTGTTGTGTGAATGCATGCTATCTAAGGGTATGATCTGTGAGCTCTTCCTGACGTGATTGTATTGAAAGGAGTTTTGAAAGACCTTTTTCGAGCGTGTAGCCATCACAATCTTTTGAGTGTAAAACTGTCTAGACTCCGGCTTTGAATAGATGTTCCCCCTATTCAAATGGTAAGTATGATGAACAGTAGTTCTATCATAACTTCTCGGATTAGTTTCTGATTGTCGAACTGACTTCCCTGCAACATATGTACGTTGCTCAGTCATTCTTATTGGTAAAACTGGATTCCTTGCATAGGGAACATTTTGCTTATCCAGTTTTGAGGATGGATTAGTTTTCTTCTCGACAGTTTGCTTACCCAGTTTTCTAACTGTGTTAGCATTCTGTTGAGATGCCAGTTCAGTTTTTGACCAGGGTTTGGTCTTAACATTCTGGCTAACTGGCCTCTCGAAAATTTCCTTTCCTTTTTCCAACACAGTATCTAAACTGAGTCTTGCTTTGACAAAGCCTAGATGAGTATCCTCAGTTCCTAAGTTGGAATTATGATTGTTCAAGACTCTCTCTTTATGACATTCCCTAAATCCAAGTCCAAATTTATTGGATGGGGATCTCTGAACATTTAGAATTTCACTCAGTGTTTTCGAGCTTTTCTTAAAAGAACAATTACATTCAGCATGCTCAATTTTCTTTAAGGAGTCACGTTCTTCTGACACATTTTGAAAATCTTTAAACAGTTTAACGTGCTCTGCTCTTATATAATCTAATTCCTCACTAAGTGACCTAGTTCTTTCTACTTCTTTGGTCAAAACTGAAATTTCTGATTTTAATGAGGCATATTCATTAATTAGTGTGTCCTTAATTTCATGAAATTTTTGAATTTCTTTAATAATTTTCTCAATTGAGATATCCTCTGTACTTGAGTAACATGCTTCAGAATTTGTATCAAAACATAAGGATACACTAGATGAGGGTACATTAGTTGTTACCAGGATTTTGCGGTTCGAGGCGCTTTCCTCTTTGTCGGTAACATCTCCATCTATGGGTGCCATGAAAGCAAGAAATGCTTCCTCATCCTTCTCATCTTCAGACGTGTAGTATCCATCGTCATGGTCTGGTACGTCTGGTACTTCAGTTCTGGTGAGCATTGCTTGGGCGACAGCTTTGGATGCTCTCCTCTCGAACAGATTCTTCAATCTATCTCTCTCCTCCTGAGAGACTTGAGGGCATTCATACTTCAAGTGATCGGGAGAGTTGCACTCGTAGCATGTACGTGGTTCTCTCTTGGTGAACCTCTGCTCACTGGACTGAGCTTTCTTCTCTTTGCCTTTTGCTTTTTCGAGGAGTGCAGTTAGATTCCTCAGCTGTTCCTCCAGTTTGGCAACTGACAGTCCAGTTTCTGTCTTCTGAACTGTGTTAGAGGCGTCCTTTACTGGTGACTGATAGGTAGTTTTCTCGAAGTAAACTGGCCTTTTTGAACGTCTTTGAAAATCCCTCTTTACAAAGAAGGCTGCATCACCATCAGCTGTTGAATTTGAAGTTCGTGCAGCTTCATTTCTGTTCACCATTTGGATATCCCATTCATGGGCTTGAAGTTCGGCCAACAGTTCTTTGGTGGTCGTTTTGGAGAGATCCATGGTCTTCAAACTGGTGGTTTTAACAAACCAATCCTCTTTTGGCAGTCTCGACAAGATTTTGGCATTCATATCTGCCACCTTCTCTTCTTTTCCAAGACTTTTCATCTCGCTGACGATGGTGTTGAACCTCTCTTCCATCGACTTGATTAACTCACCAGGTAGCATCTAGAAAGATTCATATCTTTCCACGATAACCTACTTCTTGTTGCGCTTCATTGCCTCTGTTTCCTTTGTGAGGTCGTTGATCCAATCCCAAAGTGCCTTGGCCATGTCGTGCTCCACGGCTGCATCCAAGAGAGAATCCGGGAGAGATTGTATAATCATTTCTTGCGCAATGTGATCGACTTGGTGGCGTTTCCTGTCCTCATGTGTCCAATCCTCCATAGGTTTATCTACCGTTTTGATGCCGCCTGGAGCATCTCCTGCGGCGAGGACGACTTTTGACATCTGGATCTTTAGAGGTCCCTTTGTTAGAACTTCATCCATCTCTGGATGTTGAGCTCTCAACTGAATGAGACATCTCTTCTTCCAAAATTCAAACTTCTCTGGATTGTACTTGGGAAGACTTGAGTAGTTCATCATTATGCTCTAAAGATTATCTGCTCGCTAATCACACTTAAACAAATAGTTAGAGTGTAAGGAAGTACGAATCCGGTCTTGAGCGACTCAAAACAGGACAGTCTATAAAGACCGACCTGCGCTGATACCACTTATTGGTCCCAGGTCAGAGAGCGTATAACGTGCAGCGGAAGTATAAAATATTCAAACTTGCACTCTAACTTAGACAGTTCAGCTAGTTAATGACACAGTTTTTTTTTTTGACAGTTGATTAATACTGTTTACTTTAGTCAGCAGTTCAATTTAACAGTTTTGCAGTTATGTGCAGTTAACAGTTTATGTACTTCAACACTTAAGATATAAGTGTTGAAGGTTCCTAGTTATGCTAGAAAACTGTAAAGTGCGTAAGTAAATAAAACTGTAAATGACACAGGATATTTATAGTGGTTCGGAGCTTTAAGTCCTACGTCCACTCTTCGGAAATCAGATCCGGTAATTCACTAAGTAATGATAGTACACTCCTCACGATCTATAGCCAGTTGCTGTAGAGACCTCCGTCTGCAGCACAAAGGATCACTCGCCCAGGTAGCTGTACTTCACTCCTTCAGTCCGTCGAAGGCTCTGTGTCTTCTCTGTGGACCGGCTCGAAGCTGGACTGAGGACAAACCTCCCTTTTCCCTCTTCGGTAGGTTGGATGGTTGAGTTCTTACCAGAACTTAAACAGTTCGACAGTTGCCCGTGATAACCTACTCTCCCTTTGCAAGAGCAGGCTGCTATGTTCTTATTCGAAGAATAAGAACACCAAACAGGTAGATTAAGTTGATTGACTTAATCCTCGTGTACACAGGGTAACACGGTGAATCTCCAGAGACTTTATGAGCATTGAATGCTTCGTGTTCAATAAATGAACCACGATATTAATGCCTTCTCTCTTGAAAGTGTTTAATGCCTTGAGCTTTAACTTCTGTTGAGAGGCGGCCGTGTAGGAGATTCAAGAGGGCGAGATAGTTCAGAGGTTTGGCACGATAATTTGGCAAAGGTTTTTCTGTCTCTGTAGAACCTGCTATTTATAGGTGAAGACCCAGAAAATATTCGGTAGATACATAGAGAAGAATGTCCAATCATCGTCCATTCTTCTCTGTACAAGGTCGCTTTCTCCTCTGCTATCTCTGCTGCGTCGACCTACTTTTCAGAGCAGCTTGTACTTGATGTGTCAGACGTTCAAACAACGTTGTACACCAGTCACAACTGAGTAGTATCTGTCTTTTCTTGTTGACTTCCTCAACGGTCTTCTGCGACTGCTCTACACTGGCCTCGTACGCATTCTTGAACGTGAAGCTGTCTTGACTTGAAAAACTGTGAGCGCCTCTCAACAATTTTCTTTGTGAGTTTAGACATTGGCAGGTAGGAAACTGTCAGCGCAGTTTTTGTGACTTAGATTTTGCTCTGTTTGTCTTTGCCTTGCCTGCTCGACTGCTGTATCGTTAGAATGATGTCTTCTTCAAAACTGTTCCACAGTTTTGATGATGTCCTTCTTCCTAGACTATTACAACTCAATTTTCCTATACATGGATTACATGAGTTAATACTCTAGATCCTAGACTTTGGTATATAGTTTTGACACATCAAAACATCAAATTAAGGTGGGATTACAAAAGTAATACCTAACACTTCCTTTCTGAAGGTCTCCTCAGGCAATCCCACGACAAGTTTGTGCTTGGCTAGGTAGTTGATGGTCTTGAAGTTCAAATGAGTCAACCTCTTGTGCCATAGCCAGTTTGTTTCTTCCTTGTTGAATGCTACGAAGCAGGAATGCAATTGGCCGCTTTGCCAATCCACAATGTATAGGCCACCCTTGCGGAAGCCTCTTAACTTCACTTCACCTGTAGCATTGTCAACAATTTCACACCCAGTGTTAATGAAAGAAACATTGTACCCATTTTCGCTCAATTGGCTGATGCTCAGCAGATTGTGTTTGAGGTTGGAGACAAGAGCAACGTTGATGATCCTTATTCCATTTTGCTCGATGCATCCTCTCCCAATCACTCTTCCTTTGATATTATCACCAAACATGAGTGTTGGGCCATGAACTCTTTGAAGTTCTGAAAATAATTCTTCTCGCCCCGTCATGTGTGCTGAGCAGCCACTATCTAGGATCCACTCATTTGACATGCTTCATGTCTTAGCTCTTGGACCCTGTTCCTCCTGAGCATCGACTGCTAGAGCCGACTCAGCAATTTGGTCATCTTCAGCATCCAGAATATCAGCGATATTTGCCATTAGGACCAGCATGGCCTCTTCATCATCCTCTTCTGGGGAGTAATATTCCTCTTTATTGTCAGGAATATCGGGCACTTCTGTTCTGGTCAGCAGTGCTCTGGTGACTGCTCTGACTGCTCTCCTCTCAAACCTTTGTTTGAGATGCTCTCTTTCTTCTTTGCTCACCCTAGGACATTCATGCTTTAGGTGGTCTGGCGAGTTGCATTCAAAGCACGTCCTTGGCTTCCTTTCTGCTGGTCGAAAGGATGGTGTGACCTTAGCTTCTTTAGCTTACTTTTCTGCTTTTGCTCCCAGCATGAGCTTTTGAAGCTTTCTCATTTGCTCTTCAAGTTCACTGATCTTGAGATCTTCTTGCTGTGAGCTTGAGGTTGAAGCAACCTCCTTTGCTGGTGAAGCTGGTGCAGATCTTTCATTGTTGTGGAAGGGCTTCCTTGGCTTCCATCTTCCAGCATCTTTCTTAGCAAAGTATGCTAAGTCTTCCGAGTTTACAGCATTTGTTGACGAAGTTTGAACCACAGCTGCTTCGTTCTTTTTGGATTGCTATATGATAAACTCGTGAGTTTTAAGTTGAGCGAATACCTTAGATGTAGTCATTTTGCTGAGGTCTCTCTCGCTCATGCTCGTCATTTTCACGAACCAATCGCTCCTTGGAAAGAGTTTGGAAATGATTTTATTATTCATTTCACCGTTGTCATAGGTCTTTCCCAAGTTCCTGAGCTCTCCCACGATGGTATTGAATCTTTCTTCCATCACTTGAATGGTTTCACTTGCATGCATTGAGAAAGATTCATATTTGTCAACGGCTACCTGGAGTTTATTTCTTTTCATTTGTTATGTCTCCTGTGAAGATGCGCACACATAGTCCCACACTCCTTAGCCGTGTCGAAGTTTAGAGCTTCGTCTGCCATCAACGGAGGCAGACAGTCGAGTATCAGCTTCTTTGCTAGATACTCCAGCTGAGCTCTCTTCTTATCCTCTACCGTCCATTCATCAAATTTCTTCTCGACCATTTGTGGTTGCCCCTCAACGGGTGCACCGGTGAAGATATTGGCCTTCATTATCTTAATGGGCCCTTTAGCGAGGACGTCCACCATCTCCGGATGTATACTTTGAAGTTGGATGGTGGCTAGTTTTTGCCATGAGTTGAATTTCTCCTTGTTATACTTTAGGAGCGTGTGATTCATCTTGGCGAGCTTGATGTTCCTGAGCTAAACAAAAGAACAGTGCAAGGAAAATACAGATCTGGTCAAAAACGACTCAGAAGCAGCTAGTCTGTTATTACCTCCTGCTCTGATACCACTTGTTGGTCCCTGATCAGAGTCGTGTTAAGCAGCGGAAGACTATTTAACAAATGCAGTGAAATATTTCAAGTTATCTTGCACTTAGTTCCTTTTAAAATGTTTAGCTTAAAGTTGGAGTTAAGATTGTTTCAGATATACACTAGCAGCTTGAGGTTGCTAGGTTTTAAATCAATGGTAGAAACAATAAAACAGTAACAAAGACACAGGATTTATAGTGGTTCGATCCTTAAGATCTACGTCCACTCCTCAATCGAACACTGAGAGTTTTCACTAAAAAGATATATGAAAGTACAAGGATTTGCCGGTCACTTGTAGCAGGTGGTGAGCTTTCGAGCCAGCCACTTCAAAGTTATCCTCCGTCACTTTATCTTTTGACAGCTGCGGCTAAGTCAAGGGCGACACCTTCGTAAAACTTATCCTCGCTGTAATGGAAGCTTTTAAGTTCCTTCCTGAACTCTTCTGTGTGTTTTTGGCAACCGCTCGTCTTAGTCAATCTTTTTTTAGAGATGTGACTGCTGGATGCTTCCTAGGATGGAAGTTATCCCAATGATTGATTCTTGAACAAGGTCAAGGAATCTCTTCTTGAATGCAGTGTCAGATATTCAATGTTTGACACTTGTGTTGAGAGCTTAAAATTCTTCTTGTCTCTTTAACGTGCTCTCAACTGACTACTCTTTTGCTTTTCTTCGCTTGTAAAAGTTATCTCTCAATAATTGTCTTTTGCGAATCGTAGTAGTAGTTCTTTTCTCTCTTGAGTAGTTGTAGTCTCTCTTGTTTGGACTTCTCTTTTATATCTGGAGATTCAAACTTTTAAATCTCCAGACCCGTTAGACACACCGTTTTCTTTGTCCAATAGAGCGTCTACTTTTTTCGTCCTTTCCGGCTTGGTACAGTGCTTTTCACCTACTTCGGGAAAGCTATGCGTCCTTTGGTGTACCCTTTGTCAGAACGGGAGTCTTAGCAGAAGTTGCTGGATATTTCCTTGCTTAGCATTCTTTCGGAGAATGCTGGGAACACTCTGCTAAGTCCTTAGACCTTTTGACTGCTGAGATCTTCTAGCAGTATGTCTTCGTATCCAATTGCTGACTTCTCAGCAGTTGTGTATTCAACACTTTGAGTCTTGATTCCTGATTGCTACAACTTCTAGCAATCTCCTGAGTATTAGTGAATGCTGACTCCTTCAGCATTCTGCTATCTTTTTACTTCTGACTGCTGAGCAAGTATTCCTAGCAGTCGTTTCTTTCAGCATATGACTACCAACTCCTTAGCAGTCATTCTTCTCAGCACTTAACTACTACCTCCTTAGCAGTCATTTATGTCTGCTGACGTCTCTAGCAGCCAACATCTTCCAGACTGCTGAGAACACTCCTAGCATCCAGAATCTTCCGAAGTTGCTTGGAATCTGATTTCCTTCGTTTCAATTGCTGAATCCTTCAGCAATCTTCCACAAGCACTTCTAATCTATTACAACTCGACACATAGCCTAAACAGGACTTTACAAATGAGTTGCTAGACTATTCTAGACTTCAGCAATGATCCACCAAAATAACTAAGGCTTTGATTCAACAAAACCTTTACAATTTGATCTAAAGGGAGATTTACGACATAAATCCAGGAATAATTCCCAACAATTTCCCCCTTTTTGGTGCGATCAAAGCCTACTAGCAATTGCTGAATCTAAGAAGGAAAAATTTCTGAGTTTACAAGAAATTCTAATACAAGTATCAGATCCAGTCTAGCCATCTAACTCAGAATTTAACCAACTTAATCCTAGCAAAGATTGGTTTCAATAAATTCCCCCTCAACAAAAGCTGGGAAATAATCTCGATTAAGCACAAGTAAATGCTCCTTAGGAATATGCTAGAGAATCTAGCACCCAATCAAACAGCAAGCATTTACCACCAATCAAAAGACAGATAACTCAGCACACACATTCATACGACAATCCACATGCAATTTTGTTGAATACACGAATAGTGTATATCAACTAAGACACGCAAAAAGTCAGAAGTGGACAATGAGTAATTGTCTAATTCTGATTCAGTTTCATATATGATTTGATAGTTACAAGTACAATGAAACTGAAAAAGCAAAAAGTTTACAGAAACTAGCTAACATATTCAAACTTAGCTTCAGGAGTCAGGAGCTGGCTTCTTATCATATTCATCAAATTTGCCCATCGCCATCTGCACAAATTTGTCATAATATGCCTTGTTTTCCTCTCTCTCAGCAGCCTCCCTCTCTAACTTCTTAGCAAGTTTTTCATTCTCCATCTCAAGCTTCCTGAGCTTGAGTTCTATTTCCTTTTTCTTCAATTCTTCCTCATCTAACCTTCGCTCTTCTTCCTGAGCAGGGATCTCCTCTTCTTCTTTCTTCCTCCTAGCAGCCTCAGCAATTCTTATTTCTTCCCCCTCTTTGATCGCCGCCAAAAAGGTTGAGGAGAAAGAATTAACTTTTGACACAATCTGCTGCTGAGATTCTTCTACTTCTACCTTCATAACTTCCATGTCTTTCTTCACTCCAGACACTTCTCCTTTCACTTCTGCTACTTCTTCTCTTACTTCAGACACTTCACTTCTCACATCCGCCACTTCTTACCTCACATCAACAACCTCCATAGCCACTTGTTCAGTAATGGCTATGGGAACGATAGTAGACAGGGCATTTTGAAGAGCAAATTGGACAGCAGCATCAACATAGGAGTGAAAATCATTGGAACTTACAGGCAGGGCATGTAACGAAGAATTTGTTAGCAATAACTCTCTGCCCTCAGCAGACTCATGAGTTTCTGCAAGTGTCTCAGCAGCCATATCGGCCTTCTGCTGTACAGCTACTCCCATTTCTATATCAGCTTCTCCTTGTGCCTCCATGTACTTAGCTTCTTCCTCTATTCGCTCAGCCTCCTCCATTCTCCAGGCCTCCTCCTCGGCCTGAGAAAATTCAGCTGCCCTAGCTTCTTCTACTTCAGCAGCTTGCGAAGCCCTTATCTCTTCCAAGATTTCATCCTCCAGAAAATGTACAAGCATTTTCTCCTCGGTGTTATGATATACGATCAACTCGCGGCTCTTGTTCTTTTCCAATTCTTCCTGCTCTCGATCAGCAGCCAACTTAGCCAACAACCTCTCTCTCTTCTTAGCCTCATATTTGGCCTGTCGTCGTCTATATTCAGCAGCAGCTTGGCTTGGCTCTTAGAGAGCTGAATTCGAGCATCGGAGTTGCCATCTGAAGCAAAATTAGATTTGGGTAGTGATTGGGAGTCGGAGAACATGCGATGGATGCGAATCGCCTGAAGTCGAGCCATGACTTGCTTATCTGTGAACTGCTTGGTGCAAGGCACCTGATCTATCCAGTCATTCGCCCACTTCTCTTCTTTGCGCCAATAGTTACGGCCCCTCCTGGACATTAACAACATCCTCTCTTCGAAGCAGAGCTCGTGCATGATGTAGTCATACATCTTCCATCTCCTCAGCTCACTTCCTAAAACCTTTCCTTCTTTGGTGTCCTCCTCCAACTCCACAGAAAATACAGAAGCAATATCTCTCTCGACCTCAGCAGATACAAAATCTTCAATTTCAGAAGCCATTTGAAAAAAGTCAGAGTTTACCTTGTTGTCGATGGAGACCGGAGCACACCATTGGGCTATTCTCCTGAGCTTGAATCTTCTTCCAGGAAGTCCATTAAAGGGAACTCTCAGCGCCTGGTTGATTCCTGTTGGGATCCTTCGGAGAAATCTGGCATCAAATACATCATCTGACTCTCCATCTGAATCAGAGTCTGAATAGCATGTGGTTATAAAGCTTTGGTCTTCATCCTCCTCTTGCACCTGTTCTGTCTCAGCAGTTGAAGGAATGTCAGTGCTAGGCCTCTCCTCAACACGCGGACCCTCAGCTCCACCATCAGAAATGCTAGCCTCCTGCTCAGCATTCAATCCCGAGCCAGAACTCCCAGCCTTCACAACTCTCTGAGGCCATCCCTCAGCAGGTTGCTGAAAACCGGAATGCTGTCTTCCTTCAGATTGAGCACAATTGCTACCACCATGCACAGCAGTACGCTCCGTAAAGAAAACCCCTCCTAGGCTTTGAGGACGCTCAGGAGCGTCAAACACTCCTGACCCCAGCAATTTGCTAAAGTCCTTATCGGACATAGCATCCTTATCCAGCAGAGTAGTGGGAACTTCTGCAGTTTGCTTCCCTTGGTGTCAAACTCGGAAAAAAGAGAACCACCTCTTCACATCAAACAGAATCATCCTCCATCTCAGGTCATTGGAAGTGTTCTTGAAGGAGTAAAAACACGCAAAAAAGCCCCTGTCAATTACAAAGAGATGGTAAAAATGGTTTGTATGACTTCTAAGTTTAACATCTTCCATTCTAGTTGTTATCTGTCTGAAATTGAACCTAAGAATGTTTCTGAAGCTTTAAAAGATGAGAATTGGATTTTATCTATGCAGGAAGAGTTAAATCAATTTGTTTCTAATGATGTTTAGACCTTAGTTCCTAGGCCTAAAGACAAAAACATGATTGGAACTAAGTGGATCTTTAAAAATAAAACTGATGAGAACGGAAATGTTGTTAGGTTTAAATCTAGGCTAGTTGCTCAAGGGTATACTCAAGTAGAAGGTATTGATTTCGATGAAACATTCGCTCCTGTTGCTAGGTTAGAGTCAATACGGATCTTAATTGCTATTGCTTGTGCTTCTAACTTCTCCTTGTATCAGATGGATGTAAAAAGTGCTTTTTTAAATGGTATTTTAAATGAGGAAGCTTATGTTGAACAACCGAAAGGTTTTGAGGATACATCCAAACCCGATCATGTGTACAAGTTAAAGAAGGCATTGTACGGACTCAAACAAGAGCCTCGAGCATGGTATGCAAGGCTAACTGAATTTCTACTTGATCTAAAGTTCAGCAGAGGTAATGTGGATAAAACTCTCTTTGTTAAACATACTGGTAAGAACTTTTTAGTTGCTCAAGTTTATGTTGATGACATTGTGTTTGGGGTGACTGATGTTAGACTTGTAGATGACTTTGTCACCAGGATGTCTCACACGTTTGAAATGAGTATGGTAGGAGAGTTAAACTATTTTTTAGGACTCCAGATTAAACAATCTCACGAAGGTGTCTTTATTTCTCAAAGTAAATATGCATGTAATCTTGTGAAAAGATTTGGGTTAGAGTCTGCAAAACACATGAAAACACCAATGGGTTCCAGTGTTAAACTTAGTAAAGATAGTAGTGGTGTTAGTGTTGAACCTACTGAATACCATGGAATGATAGGTACTTTGTTATACCTTACTGCTAGTAGGCCAGATATACTTTTTAGTGTTGGTGTTTGTGCTAGATACCAGTCTGACCCCAAAGAATCTCATATGAAAGTTGTTAAGAGAATAATTCGATATATATCTGGAACTTTAAACATGGGATTATGGTATGCAAAAGATACTGGTACTAACATTACAGGTTATAGTGATGCTGATTGGGCAGGTGATTTTGATGATAGAAAAAGTACAAGTGGGGGATGTTTTTTTATTGGAGCAAATCTTGTATCTTGGACAAGTAAGAAACAAAATTGCATATCTCTTTCAATGGCTGAAGCCGAGTACATTGCTGCAGCAAGTTGTTGCACACAATTGGTATGGATGAAACAAATGCTTGAAAATTACGGTATGTTTTCTGAAACTTTAACACTGTTCTGTGACAATTCTAGTGCTATTGAGATTTCAAAAAATCCAGTCCAACATTCTAGAACTAAGCACATAGATATTCGACACCACTTTATTCGAGATTTAGTGGAAAAAGATCTTATCTCACTTAAACACATTCCTACTAAAGATCAAATTGCAGACATTTTTACAAAGACCCTTGACTTTGAGAGATTCTCTTATCTTAGAAAATCTCTTGGTATGTGTAATGCTCCTTAAATTCGTATGAGTAGGATGTTGATCTTTGTAAATATTGAGTCGATCAACATTCAGGTGGTGTTTTTCAGTTTATTGTTCTACTTGCCTGATTCTTTATTATCGGTTGTGTTATATCCTTTCTTTAAGATCTGTTTTTTTTAAAATAAAAAACCCATGTTATAAGACGGTAGGCACAAGACTGAGGCCTTAATGTCAACACATGGAGTATAAACTCATGTTATAAGACGGTAGGCACAAGAGTGAGGCCTTAATGTCAAAACATTGAGTATGTTTGTTATGTACGATCGTCATTTCTCAAAGTACTATAGACAGGATGTTACTAGGAACACTGTCTATGTGGAACATGTTGAATGATGAAGTAATACATGCTGAATTTGTATGTCGCAAGCTAAGTACTGGAGGTTGTTATTAGGAACACTATCTCTGTGGAACATGGCACATGACATTGTTCTTTATCAGGTCGTTTGTTTTATACAGGTATAACACTCTGATGTTAAAGTTTGAAGGCTTGCAGTTTCTGTTCGTTTCCTTATTAAAAAACAAAAACAAAAAACAAAAAACAAAAAAAAAAGAAAAAAAAGGGGGTCTTTAATCATTGTTGAGTACTTTGGTGTCGCAGTTTGTTCAGAAGTATAGGGGTGTTAAAGTGGGTGTTAAACTCAGTTTCTCTTTTCTTGATCAAGTGAACTTGGATATTGTGTGGGCTGAATTTCTTGGTGTTGAATAAAGACTTTTCATGAAAACTTAAGCTTTTCTTTCCTGCAATCATTCAGGGGGAGAAGATTTAGTTTTTATGTTTGTATGAAAGTCTAATACCTTTTATGGTGCAGTATAATATCTCACTATGCAGGTCGAATAGAACTGAATTACAATTATTGTGTTTGGAATGCTTACAGGAATGATAAGCTTAAGGGGGAGATTGAAGATGCAATGTTTAATCTTCGTTGGTGTTAAAGTCGAAGCTATGTTTAACACCGTAATGTTAGACTGTTTAACCTTCGTTGGTGTTAAAGTCAAAGCTATGTTTAACACCGTAGTGTTAGATTGTACTGCTGATTTAATCTTATCATTCCTTATTTATTCATATTTATTTATTTTCGTGTATTCAGTTCATTCTAGGATAGATATGTATTTTATAAAGATTTGGGAACGAATAGGATTTGATTTATAGATATATTTGAATAGATATACTTCCCAATCTTTAAAGATAGATCCATTTCTTTAACTTATCTTTGACATATCTTCCTCTAGTATTTACAGTTGAGATATTTATGCAGATATACATATCAAGCATGAGGCTATCCATATCTACACGAGGATGCACTCATCTAAACCTATATAAAGGGTGTTGGGGTGCACAAATAAAGCGGACGACTTAGAGTATTCATCAAGATATTATTCAAGCAAGGCGTTCCAGCTTTTGATCATTATTCTTGTGCTTTCAACTTACGAAGATATTCAAGCCGAAGAAGGATCCTACCCCCGGAGAGTGAATCCAACGGTAGAGGAGTTTTTAGGGTTGAATCGTGTGTTCGTAAGTACATTTTTCATAGTAGTAGTCTCTACATCTATGTAAATTCAAAGTTCTTCGAGGGAGTGAACCGAAAAGAGTTTTGGATATTTATTATTTTGATTTTGCTGTGTAAACTTCATTATTATAGTAAAATCTGTTTTTAGCCGTGAGGCTCTCGCGAGTTTAGAAACTCTAGACTCGTGAAAAATAATTATTTGTGTCTGTTTAACTTTATTCCGCTGCGTGTTAAACTTTGAATGTGTCAAACTTTGACTTCTCTGACATTCTGTTTAACATTACTCTATATTTATAAGTTCAGACATATTGAATTCTGCTGTGTTGAAACTTCAACACCTAGGTGTTAATGGTAAACTCGGCCACTAAATTCTTTCAAAATCTAATAAAAAAATATTAATACGTATGACACCGATTTACAATTAGCATAATTTTAACATCAATCAATACTATATAAACTTAAATTAAAAAAAATAACAAATTTTAATCCTCTCTTCCCTTTACTTATTTTCTTCTTTCCCGTAGCCATTTATGTTGTTGCTCTCTCCTTTCTCCAACGGGAATGACTTTTCTTCTTGCATCGTCTCGCGGAGTTGGCGACATGAGCCTCCGTGTGGTTACGGCACAGCTCTTAAGCAATGAACTATTGTGTATTCTTACCTCTCGAAACTTTAACATGAACTTTAAAGGTTTAAATACGAACTCTACAATATTTTGCAACAAAACGAAGTACTATTATTTTCAAATACAAATATTACAAATCATATAAGAACAGTACAACGAAAAACCTTGCAATGAGTTGTGAATAAATCATAAGGTATTTATACAACATTTTTAGTATCATTTTTGGTAATTAATTAAATCCACCCTATAAATACGCTTTAATTTGTATAAAAATTAACTAATTTTCTGCCTGCGCGATGCGAAAGTGTATATATTTTTATTAATAATTTATAATATATTATATATAATAGTGATATTGAAACTCAATTTGTCTTACATCAAAATTTAAATTTGTCAGTCAAAGTAAATACTCCCTCCGTCCCATGGGACTTGGCACAATAACCAATGCGGTAGAGATAGATAAAATTAATATTTTATTAGTGAGTGTGTATTAACTTTCCATTTTAGGTAAGAGGACAATTGTAATATCCTGGATTTAATTAAGCTGGATTATGCTTAATTAAATAAATAAATAAAGGTTTTATCTACAATTATTATTTTTAATCGCTTTTGAAACGGAAAACGACACCCGATGTCGGATATAAGTCCGTTTCTTGCAAGCGATATACCTATGGATTTGTTTTGAGAAAACCTAAGTGACCATGTAGTCACATTTTATGTGGGAAATTCGAGTGCGGCGAATTATTATTTTAAAATAATAATATCGCAATTAAATTCATAACTTGCACTCGGGAGATCCTTTTCTTATACCGAGCTAGAAAATGCTTGAAAATAAAATATGGAAGGATAGGAAATAATCGGAATAATTTTCTGAGGTCCGAGGAATAATTTATAAATTATTGAACTTTTAAAGTTCCGGACGATATTATTATCTCCAAAAATTTGGACAATTATATGAACGAGTTGGATTCGTTAATTGGAGCATTTTCGTGGATTTAAATATTTATTTGGAACAATGTATGTAAAATTTGAGATCCACAAAGTTATATTATTGGAGTTGAATATACGCGAGTTGAACTGGGGAAATCATTTGGCAAAGAATTTTGCCACGTCGACTGTAGCTTGGGTGGCAAGAAAATTTCCACATCACTTATGTTTGAGGCGGTGGAATTGTGGGGAAATAGATCAAAATAGGGAAAATTTTCATTTTTCATTTTCAGTTTTTCTTCTCTCTTTTCTCTGCACCCCGCGACACCACCATTCGCCACCCTTCCTGTTTCGCAATTTTCCGACCACCACCGTGCACATTCGGCCAAGATCTTACCGTACAAGTGTAGAATGCATTTCAAGGAAGGTACAGAGCTTGAGAACGCCCAAATTCGTCGAGAAACGAGAGAGAAAACTGCGTGCAAACACAGCCCGCGGGTAAGTCGGTAAATTACGGTATCGGCATGAAACTCGTATCAAACAACGATGGATCGTTGATTCGACTTCATATTCGTGTTCCCTATGATTTTAGTTATATTTTGGTATGCTTGGATCGCCACCCCCGTCGCCGGAAACCCAAAACCGCCGTGCAACCTCCATTTTCGCCGGTGAGTTTTCTTCAAGTTTTTCCGGCGAGATTTCTCAGTTTCAGACCTTGTCTTTCACGTTTATATGGTCCTAGCATGCTCATGAATATACGTTGATGAGTCTTGGTGGTCGAAATGGTTTTAGTTGGTTGGGATTTGATTTTGTGTCGCAGTTTCCGCACGTCGCACGCTGCTTGTTTTCTGTCGACTCAGACGTCGGTCGACGCCTCCGGCACCGGCCGACGCACCGACGTCGACCGAAGAGAATGGCGATGGTCACGCGGCTGGCGGCGGACGTCGTGGCTGTCTTCCGGCGACGCA
>JAPKLW010000374.1:506771-549392 GCA_026898455.1 Plectranthus barbatus | reverse complement strand
GATGCATGATGGATTATCGGGTTTGTCAGTCTTGTCAGTCAGTCATAGGACTTAAGTTCGTTTAACGTCAGCTGAAATATTGATTGGTTAACATAGATAATCTACCTAATTGTTTGTTCCCCTGTATGGATGATTGAAGGGGATACGAGTTGATCAGATCAAAGCTTCTACATCTACGTGCTAAACATCTGTAAGATTTAAAGGTGGGGACTATTTTATGTAAAAATTAAATGTCTTCTGAGCTGTGAGCTCAGTTTTCTAAAAGCATGAAAATATTTTATTTTGAAATTGATTGTCTATGCCAAAATGTTTTGTGTTGTCATATCTGTACCTCTGGTAAATCGTGGATTTCCAGAGAGATGTGTTAAGTGAGAATCAAACCAGATATAAATGTTATCTGCGCTAATTCTCATTAACTTCAGGGATATTAAGATCCCTTATGTTTGCAAACGAATTATGAAATGAAATGATAGGTCCCTCAGCAGGGGAGCTGATACCCAGGGTGTAATAAGGTGATAAATTGATTGTTGTCTCATTGATGTGTGATCTGAGACACTGTGCACAAATTGATGACAGTGGGTAGAGTGGTTCGTCCATTCCCAGCTGTTTATCGTGACTTGAAAGTGGGCCAACTCCCAGTCACACAACGGTAAACAGATATGAAACATGTTGAGTGAATCTGCATGCATGCAGTGCGATGAAAATGTTTTGGATAAACACGGTTAAATGTTTTCTGAAAACCCCGTGTCTTATCTGTGTGTGGCATAGCTTTCATATTTATAAATGTATGTTTTCGGGCATTGTCTCCACAGGGTACGTAAGTACTCAGCCCCTGGTATTATTTCTAAAATGCACAGGTTAGCAGCGAGGATGAAAATGCAGAGGTGTAAAGATGAAGCAGTTATCACAAGAGCAAGATCCTAAGATATGCATCCTCATATGCATATCTCCGTCACGTGACACTTCGCTGCTATATACTCTGATACATTATCCTTCCCTTTTGTTGTGCAACTATTGAGATACCAAACCCAATATTTTGATGTAATCTCTTGAAATTGATAGTTTGATTGAATGCAAATTATGATTGTTCCATCTTCTTTTATTATTATGAAAGTCTTCCGTTGTTTTAAGCATCCAACCCACCTGTAACGCACCCGAAGATTAGGGAGGGCCAGTAAGGGGCGTTACAACAATTAAATGGGACAGACGAAAAAGGAAAGAGAGACAATTGAAGTGGGACGGAGGGAGTATTATGTATCAAATTACTCAATTAATAATTAGTTTATATTTGTCTCTCCCATTCCTCTTTGTAAGCACTTCACCATATATGGTGGATTTACTTAGAAGTTTGGGAAACTTCAGCCCCTAAATTAATTTTTTAATTTAATTAAAGGATGATATTAATTTTTTATGAAATAACATTTTTTGCAGGCGTGTAATTAATAAAATAGGAGTTGAGAATGAATAAGAAGAGAGTGTGAGGAATTTGAGATTTGAGAATTAAGAGGAGCTGAAAATTATTTTTATTTGATGTTAGATTTTAGTGTATGAGCCTTTTATATATTTTATTATTATTATGAGCATCAATTTTTACTTAATTATGTGTTCTTTTTGTTACGTAAAAACTCAATGAAACCCTTAATAAATGTTTATGGATCCGCCACTACTTCACCACCACCTTTGGTCTCTTCTATTTATACACAAAAACTTTCATTTTAAACAAAGAAACAAAAAATGTATAATGATGCTACAAATGGTACTCTGCTGTCTATATATACTTATAAAATATAATTGAAATTGTATCATATCTGCATAAGATATCTTCATATCATCATGCAATATTCCTTCTAAAGCCAGCATAAACCTTCAGGTTAATGCCCACCTCCCTCTGAAAATTCTATTTCTTCTCGTGGCCATGGAGCGCAGTGGTTCGTGTTACTCCAACTCTCGCTGTCGTGGGCGCTATTCAAAATGTCAACCACCTCCCTCACCTCCCTGCCAAATTTGTTGTCATGAGGTCACTATGTCAATTTCTATACGGAAACGTATTCTTCGCAATCATCTCCAGCAGTTGCACACTGCGATACATTGTCCACTGGTTGTTCTCTCTCTCAACCTTAAACATCAGATTGGTTCCTTGACACCGGTGCCTCAGCACCGACTTCTAATTCTTTGGAGAACTCTTTGCCGTACTCTGGCAAGATAGTGTTATTGTTGGTAGTGGTCCTTGACTTTCTGACAGTGTTCCATTATTGGATGTCTTGGTTGTTCCAACTCTCACCAAATATTAAAATCAGCTCAAAATTAGTCTTTTGATTATGATTAATTAACCTAATTATGCTAATTAGTTTGTTACTATAATTGGTAAAGCATGCCATACTAAATAATAATTTATTTTCATAATCTGAATAATATTATTTTTGTGTAATATTTTTTACATGGAAAAATATTTTGGGTAATTTATTATTTTGTTATGATTTTCTTTTAATTGTAAATATAAATTTTAAAAATGAAAAGAGAATGTCGATCATTTTACTCTTGGTTTGTAATAAAATTTCATATCGCACAATCATAATTAATTTATTTCTTTAAAAACTGAATGATGTTGTCTTTTTCTATTTTTGATTGCAAATATTTATTTATTATATATTTACTCAATCAAATTTATTGTTGCAATTATTCTAACATACAACTTTGTTCCTTTTTTTTTCTAAGATAAACAGACTTTGTAATTTTTTGAGATTAACTTATTAAGTAATTGATTTTTTTGCATTAAATAATTAATTGATTAATGTTACATACTTTATCATAACAATATTTTTGGTAAGTGATTTTGAGGGGAAAAAGTTTGTGTGAGAGGGCCTTACTTTTTAGTATATATAGATTTGGATTAGCTATACCCATTTTTTAAGTTACTCAATTGAGTCCCTCCAATTTTGATACTACCATTTTGCATTTAAAATTCTTATTATGCTTTTGTTTATGGAGTGCAATAACATTAATAATTTTGAGTGCTACTAATTATTTATCACTTATCATTTATAAGATTTTTACAATGTAATAAAATATTTAATAATCCGGATTAAGAATTAGGGGTATGAGAGAAAAAAATTAATAATCCGGATTCTGCTTTTAAAGATAAATATAGATAAAGATTAATTAGATTTAACTTTTTTGTATAGGCTTTAAGGAATGTACGTATATTTCTCATATATTAATTTATTATAACGAAAAGTTTTTTAGTTAAAATCATAGGTATGAAATTAAGGATTTATTACTTGCTAAATTGTATTATATGTTCTAGAATCTCATAACTCAAATTTAATTAAAATTTGTTGAATTACAAACGAACATTTGCTTGATAATAACAAAAATAATTTAGGTAAACTTATATAAAAGAAAAACATAATGCTCCAAAATTGATTGGTGCCAAAATTGATTTACGTTTGTTAATAATACAAATTACTTTTAACTTCTTATAACTTAATAAATATGATAAATACTATTCTACATTGTCAAAACACAAAAATTTTATATAAGATAAAAATAAACTAACAAAGTAAATCTACGTCGCTCTTGGCCACCGTATCTACTCTCTCCGTCTTCTTACACCGGTAGACTCTGTCGAATGAGATATTAACGAAGCAAATTTGCGGCGATCGGCATCCTTGGAAGAGTTCATTGCAATATGTAAAGCAATAATGAGGAAAGTGCCATAAATATTGAAACTCCAGCTTACACATCTTGTGTTGTAGTGTGTTGCAGCCTTGTAGGGTAAACATCCGTGAAATTAAGCGAAAATTATCAAAAAAAATCACAAAATTGATATAATTGCATTTAATAAAAAAAATTATGTAGCAGTAAGAAACATACAAATAATGAATAATTGAAAAAAATCATATAAAGAATCCAAACTAACAAAAAAAAAAACTAAATGTACATTATGATAATTAGATTAACGTAGCTCTAAGAAAACTATTTTTCATCAATCATTGAGGAAGCTTAACCCAACTTTGTAGATTTGAATGAAGAAATATCTCTGAAGATAGAAAAAAGAAAATTATTGAGTGATATCAAGTCAATAATCAACTATTTACACAAATTTAGGAGCTTTGATATTAATAATTTCAGCATAATATATGCCCACAAATTACGATCCACCAATCAACATTCAATTAGCTAACAATTTTTTATTTCCATATTTTATGTAATTTTATTTTAGGTAATAATGTTTGAGCGGGAAAAAAAAAAATTTGTAGGGGTCTTGCTTTTATATATATATATATATATATATATATATATATATATATATGTTAGCAAAATCAAAATTTCCAATGCATTAGGCTATTAGCTTTTTACGAAATTTTTTATAAAATATGTCTGATATTTATAGTTTGAGATCTAGTATACCCACAAGTTACGGTTAATTTTTTAATTAGTTTTAGAACTGAAATCAAGCAATTACCAGTAATGTCATATTGAATTCGTCCATTTCATATTATATAGTATTTATTGTATAAATAATTTCCATAATTTAATTTTCAGAATAATTGCCAACTTTAATAAAGTATATGAACGTAGGAGTCGATAAAATATATTCTTTTGATATTTTCAATTTTTTATTTTATTTATTTATATTTTTGAAATAAAACTCTTTAATTTAAATAACTCCCACCACTCATATGTACTTTATTGAGATTTGAACTCATAATCTATTAAACACATTAAAAACATCACTTGTGCCCCAAACTGTAAATATTGATAAAATATATTCTCTGAAAATTGAATTGGCCTTATTTTGTTATGATTTTAACTTTAAATTGTACATTACATCCCATAAGTTGGAAGCTTTTTCCAATTGTTATAATTTATAGCATTAAGAAAAATATCATTTAATTCAAAGAAAAAAATGCACAAGTATAATTCACTATTAACAAAAAGTATCAATTATATTTATATACTCTCAACACACTTTAATCAATTACTCCAAATTAAATAATCCATTAATATTTTTAAAATAATTTGTAAAACGTCTGTACTCTGACACGGAAGAAACGAATAGCTAAAAAAAAAAGTAACTAATCAATATATAAATTATAATAACTCTGATAAGATATGCCGCTCTTTTTTTTTTTTTTTTTTTTTTTTGTAATAAATTAGTTGAGATAATATTAGGAAACAAGACCATTACAAATTTCGGACAAATATAAATCAAATGTAATATAAATCTATTATTTTCGGCCTACAACAAACTACATTAAAGGCCCATATTCACAGCCTAAGAAGAACGGCCGAATGGTGTTAAAATCCCACACCGAAGTGATTAAACTCCTTTTTGACGTTTATATTGTATAGGGAAGAAGAGAGGCTTGTCCCTTCGGGGACATCCGATAAAATTGGAACGATACAGAAAAGATTAGCATGGCCCCTGTGCAAGGATGACACGCATAAATCGAAAAATGGTCCAAATTTTTTTTATACTCTTTTCTGTTCTTCAGTTTTATGATAGGACAATCTTTCCCATTTTTCTGTGTGCCTTCAAGTTCGGGAGCTATGAATAAATTGATGAAATACTTTCTGAAAACACCCTCAATTTCATGGACAAATTAATAGATATATTTGGAATCAAATTATGTTTAATGTACAATCTAATTGCAAATAGACCTTACATTCATGAATCAAATATTTAATATTTATTTATAATTTTATATTTGGAATGAAATGATGTTTAATGTACAATCTAATTGCAAATAGACCTTACATCCATGAATTAAATATTTAATATTTATTTATAATTTTATATTAGGAATCAAATGATGTTTAATGTACAATCTAATTGCAAATAGACCTTACATCCATGAATCAAATATTTAATATTTATTTATAATTTTAAAATATAATTAATAAAATTATAAGTTTTTTTAATATTATTACAATAAAAAATATTCTTAATATATTATGTTCAGAGTAGTTAGATGTTAAAAATCAATGTATATTAAATAGAAATGAATCTAAATCTTTCATTAGCAAAAGTTAATAGTTTCGGTTGAGACTTATTTTTATTTTTATATTTAATTACTTTAGATGTTATATTTAAAATATATTTAGTTTTATAATTTTAATCTCATCATTCTAAAAGCATCAATTCATAATATTTAGCATAACTTTATTTTTCTGCAGGAGACCTTAACATAGATTTAATTATATTCCTATGCATATTTAATGAAAAAAAGTAAGATCAAATCCAAAATATGCAAAAGCAAGATTTCAATTTATAAACCTAACATAAAACATAAACAAATTCATAGATAACCAAAATAACATACGATCATACGAACAAAGCAAACAGGAGAGAGAGAGAGAATGAAATTAGAAAGCTGAAGGAGACGAAGGGATCGGGATGGTGATCTCATTGCGATGGAAGGCCTTGTGGCAGCCACAGATGGAGCATATTAGGGATCCCTTTTTGCCCTTGGGGGCGAACTCCATGCATCCGTCTACAGAAGCCTGCGACCCAAAAGCATTGTTGTAAAAATCGGCGCCTAGGACCGCCTAGGCGCCGATTAATCGGTAATCGGTGGCCTACCGCCCCGATAAATGCAAAATCGGTCATGAAAACCGGTTTTATTTAACTCACCGATTAATCGGCGATTAATCGGACTAGGCGGATTAATCGGATCGGATTAATCGGTTTAATCGGATTAATCGGTTTATTAATCGGTTGGAATTAATTTCAATTGCAAATTTAATTTTTAAATTTTAATATTCAAAAAATACAAATTAAAAAAATTTTAAAAACTAAAAACTTAAAAATATAAAATTAAAATAAAAGTTTACCCTAATTTTATTCCCAAATTCCAAATTTCCCAACCAAACCCAAATACCCAATTCACGACTCTCCTCAATCCAAGCCGCAACCGCACGCCAATACTCCTCAACCCACTGCCCGTCGCCGCCCGTCGCAGCCCGCCGCCCCCAGTTCGCTTCTACTCCTCCACCCACAGGCCACAGCCGTCATCCTCTACTCTGTTCGAACTTCGAACATCGAAGGCGATTGTTTGTTGCCCTGTCTGCGCCTCTATTCTGCCTCTGTTTGAACAACACGCTCCCCACCAGCCACTCCCTAGTCCCTCCCCACCGGCGACTTGCTCTGCCAAATTTTTTGCTGCTGCCTGCATTGGACAGCTTCCATCCAAAGGACCAAAGGTAAGTTCTTGTTATTTTTGTCAATAATTAACTACAACAATTGCATATATGAATCTATGATATCTCAAATTAGAAGAATATGTTGATGAAATAGGAAGAGTGAAATCGTTTTTATTGATCTGTAAGCAAATCTTGTTTGACCCTTTTGCTGCAGCATATCATTTATATGTTGTTATGAGGTAAAATTTCAAAAAAATGTGTTGGAAACTTGGAATCATTCATAGATGAAATTTTTTATTAATTTGTTTTGTTTTGCTGGAATCATTTATATATGCTTCTGTTTTATGATAATTATGAGTTCTGTTTAACATTATGCTTGTAGTTTTGCTATTTTGGTGAGGGGAAAAATTATTATGTTATGGTTTATGTTGATTGCCTGATTTGGGTAGGGGAAAAAATTGGTTATGGCAACCTCAAGTGCAGCCTCACAAAGTAGTGCTCCGCCTTCTGATGTCGAACAAATCCTTAAAAGGAATTCGAAAGATGTTGGATGGAATTTTGGCTTGTTAGTTGATGCAAAAAATATGGATAAAGTTAAATGCGTGAAGTGTGGAAAAGTTGTGAGTGGTGGAATCTATCGCCTGAAAGAGCACATTGCACAAATATCTGGCAATGTTGCTCCGTGTAAGTTGAATTGTGGAAAAGTTGTGAGTGGTCATTGCTTTTATTTTGGATTGATTTGAATTGTGATGATATTTGTTGCAGGAATATTTAAACTTTAGTTTATGATTTACTTTTGTTTTGATTTTGCTTTTAAATGTAAAAGTGCTTGTTGCAGGAATATTTATACGTTTGGATTTAAATGTGAGGATGTTTGTTGCAGGAATATTACTTGAGATACATATAAAATGCTGAAATTTTACTTGCTTTTTAAATATATAATTTGTGGGTAAAATTTTTATATATTACTTGAGATATATAAAAAATAAAAAAATAAAAATAAGTAAACCGCCTAGAATCCGCCTAGAATCCGACTAATCCCCGCCTAGACCGCTTAGGCGCTAGGCCCCCCTCGGCCGCCCGACTAGCGCCTAGTGATTTTTACAACATTGCCCAAAAGCATGAATCTTGTTACACTTTGTGTACACCACTACCTGCCTGTATTGCGGCGGCTCCTCCACCCTCCGATGAAAACTGAAGTTGCAGCCGCAACCACCGCAGTCGGGCATTCCGTAGATATTAAGAGCATTCCCAACCCATACCCAAAACTCAAATTTTGGTGTAAATTTAATTACAACCCACGCCCAAAACTTAAACCCATGACATAGGTTTTGGGGCTTTTCTCTCTCCTCCATACCCAAATATAGGTACACACTGTAGTGTACTGCATTTCACATTTTAAATTGAAAACCAGCCCCTTCATTATTATAATATTATATGTTTTGCTTTTCTTACATAAGTACATATAATTCTAATTTTATTTTAATACTTTTTCTTGCATGATTTTATTTAATTATAAATTAGTTTTATTTGTAAATCAAAATTTTGAAAAAGTAATTATATAGTTTTATTTTGTTTGATTGTAATTTATGTACGTTTATATGTGTTTGGTTTTTTACAAAATATTAAATTTTGTTTGTAACCTAATTAGTAATTATATAAATTACAAATAGAGATCAACTACCATATTAGCTAATGATTAATGATAGGGTTTTCCACATGTTAGGAATATTGTTAGAAATATCACAACCCCTTGATCTAAATTGTATGTTTATTAGTTTTGGTTTTGGTGCATCAAAGCTCAGTTCAAAGCTCAGTAGATCTAGTTTCTAGCAACTTAGTATCGAGTCATATTGTAAAAAGTCCTGTATAGGATACATCTACTCGAGTTGTAATAGATCTAGAAGGAAAGAATCAAAGATTGCTGAAAGAATCAGCAAATCTGAAGATTGCTGGAGACGCCAGTAAAGGCGAGCAAACACGAAGGAATGCTGGACAAGCCTAACAAGAATGCTGAAGGAATGAAGCAAGCATTCGATCGGATCATAGCAAGACTGCTGAAGGATCCGCAGAGCATTAATAGCCAGCAGACACTCAACAGCAATCAAGACAATACAAAGTCATAAATCAGAAGGATCTAAATCACAAAGAAACCCGACGAATCAGAGAGAAGAATAATCAACAGACAGAAAAAAGGTTTCTAGATTCAAATTAAAAGATCCGTTCTTACAAAGACGGCTACACATAGGAGCTACACCAATCAGAGACGAAGGAGACTTGAAGAGTCACTGTGCGTTACAGAAAAAGGAAGAACAGAGATTGGAGAGCAATCCCTTTGAGTCTAACGGATAAGATTCAAACAAGTCGTTTGAATCTTCACCTATAAATAGGTGTCCTCCAAAGATGATTCAAAGGTTCGCGAAATTCTATCTTATAGAGAAAACAAAAAGAGGATTCAAAACTCTTAAACTCACGCGAACTCATTCGAGCTTGTTCATGATTGAAGCTTCCCCACAAGCTTTCATACCTAAAGCTCGAGAACTCTGAAGTATAACTTCTAAGGTTAATATTGGGATTCTCTCTATTCCTAGAAAGAATCTAGCAGTCACCTTGCTGTGCAAGCGTGATTATCACGGGCAATCGCCAAATACAAGAATAGGTTCTGGGAAGAACTATAAAACTCCCAACAGTCGACGTCTAAGGAGAAGGGAGGTTTGTCCTCACTCCAAGGAGCGACAAGGTGAAGATTGAAGACCGATGTGCTTGAAGGTGCGCGCTGACCAGACGGAGGAGCTGCTCAACGTTAGAGATCAAGTCTGACCTTGTAATAAATCGATTTGTGAATTTTCAGTCAGAGGACTGAAGAGTGGGCGTAGAACAGTTGTTCGAACCACTATAAACATTGTGTTCTTTTACTGCTTTTATTACGTTACGGTTATATTTGAAACCCAACACATCAAGTGTTGAGGTATAATCTGCAATTAAACTAACGAATATTTGAGCTTAAACACATTTGGTAAAAGCTTGCTAAGTCGTGAACTTAGCAAGATAAGTGCAAGACATTGATCAAGACCTTCCGTTGCATATATAAACACTCTGATCGGGGACTAACAAGTGGTATCAGAGCGGTTGGTCTTTACAGACTAGCTGCTTCTAAGTCGCTTAGGACCAGATCCATTTTTCCTTGCACTTGTTTCTTGTTTTTGTGTTAGCTCAGGATAAAGGATAATGGCGAACACCGCAAAGTTTGGAAAGTTCACACCGGAAGCCTACTCTATATGGAAAAAGAGGTCATTGATCACGTTGATGAACATCCATCCCGAAATGGAGCACGTAATCAATGTCGGACCAATCAAGATCCAGAAAGTGAAGACTCGAGTTGGCAAAGACGTACAAGGGCCAGATGTAATAGTGGACAAGCCGTATGCGGAGTGGACGCAGGAAGACCGAGTTCGAGCACAACTGGATTATGTAGCCATGGATTTGATCTTGAATTCTCTGTCACCTCCTCTAATGGCAGAAGCCTTAGAGTACAAGAATGCTAAAGAAATGTGGGAGTTTCTTGGCACTCTGAGCACAGAGACCGATCAAATGAAGAGAAATAAGCTACAATAATGTGTAGACAGATATGAATCATTCCAAATGCTTCCTGGAGAAACAATCAAGGACATGGAAGCAAGATTCAACTCCATCGTGGCTGAACTAAAGAAGTTGGGAAGAACATATGAACTTCCTGACATGAATTCGAAGATCCTCTCCAAAATGCCAAAGAAGGAATGGTTTGTCAAGGTGACCAGCCTAAAAAAAAAAGATCTATCAGCTATGAGCACCAAAGAAGTATTCGCTTAGCTTCATGCACATGAATGGGACATCATGCAGATCAACAAGAATGAAGTTGTTCGAGCAGCAGTACCCATAGAAGACCATCCAGAAGATGATGCATTCTTTGTGAAAACAGATGCACAGAAGTGGAAGACAAAGAGCCATTCCACTTAGATCGTCCAGCTCAGTCTAATTCGGTGAAGGAGATCACATCGACCAGTGGATCTCAAGTAAGAGAGAAGGAAAGCTCAGTCAGCGAACTGGAAGGGCAGATGAACAGACTTCAGAAGCTGCTGCTGAAGGCCAAAGGTAAGAAGGAAGAATCTCAACAAAGCCAACCAGCAGATAGTGAAACAGCAAGAAGGATTCCGAGAACATGCTATGAATGCAAAATCGCCAGATCATCTAAAGTTTGAATGTCCTCGAGTGGATCCTAATGAAAGAGAGAGACTAAGAAAGTTGTTCGAAAGACGAGCATCAAAGGCTGTTGCTAAAGCACTACTGACCAGGACAGAAATACCAGACATCCCAGATCACAACGACGAAGGATATTCATTTGAAGATGAAGAGGATGTCCTCATGGTATTCATGGCCCGCATCAATGAAGATGATGATGACAATGAAGAGCAGATGACTGAGTCAGCTCTAGTTGTTACAAGAAACCAGGTAACAAACTCTACTATGTCTGTCGCATCTACGTCAGATAACTTGCATGATACTGCTGATTCCTGCTTCTCAAAATCAGCAAAAAATAACTGTAGAACTGCTTTTAAAAGAATTTTCAAAGTTTCATTCTTTAAAGGATGCATTGATACAAGAAACTCCTCGCTGAAATCTCAGCTTTCTACCTTGACCTTTGAGATTGAGCAATCGAGCTCAGCAGACAATGAACTTTTAAAACTCAAAACTGAATTCTCCTCACTCAGTAAAAATTTTGATAGTTTAAAGAAGGAGAATGAAACTTTGAAAAACAAAAATTCCGTGCAAAATCTTGTCAATGTAAATTTTCAAAAAGCACGAGAGATTTAGATTAAATTTTGAGTGTTCAAAGGAGTTCGAAAAACTTTGTTGGGTTAGGTTTTGATAAAGAAGAATCCAGCAATACTGAATCTAGTAAATCAAAGAAAATCATTTTTGTCCCAGCTACTGGGAAGAATCAGCAATCTGTTAGAAAAGACAAGAGGGAAAATTCCAAGTTAGCTAAAATTGCTCAGCATTAATGTTGGCAAACTAACGTTCGTCAGCTGACTACTCAGCAAAGACTAAATTACTTGTCTGCTGAGAAAAGGCCAGCAAAGTCAAAGTATGAAGCCCAGCAGACTGTTCCACCTGCCAGGAAGGTTCATACAAACCCTAGAAAGGCTAAGAAATTTGCTGAAATTGCAAGGAGCCAGCATACACACCAAGTAGAAGGAACACCTACTTGAGGCCAGAGACTAAAACAATGCACTTTCAAAAAACTGTAAAGGCTCGACACACTACTACACACTTCTATGCTGATTCAAAGTATTACTCCAATAAGCAAGGAAGGGTAATAAAACGTGATGACAAGAGAATGTCAAAATCACAAAGGTCTGGATTCCCAAGGGAATGATCCAGAAAACTAATCCTACAGGACCCGTAATTTATCGGGTACCTAAAATATAACTTCTTTGTTTTGCAGGAACAGGGTCTAGGAAGAAGAACGTCAAGAAAATTAAAAGAATGGATCCTATACAGTGGATGCTCAGGTCACATGACAGGAGATGAAGACATATTCACAGATCTTCACAAGAATAGGGGACCTTCAATCTCCTTTGGTGACAACTCAAAAGCTAGAGTAATCGGGAGAGGGTGCATCGACCAAAATGGAATGCACATCATTAATGTGGCCCTCGTCGACAATCTCAAGCACAACCTACTGAGCATTAGCCAGCTAAGTGAAAACGGTTATATTGTTTCCATCTTTGATACAGGTTGTGAAATTGCTGACAAAACCACCGGAGATGTCAAACTTAGAGGAGTCAGAAAGGGTGGACTCTACATTGTGGATTGGGAAAGTGGTCAGCAAGCTTCATGCTTCATCGCATTCAACAAAGAAGAAACCAACTGGTTATAGAACAAAAGGCTAATGCACTTAAACTTTAGAACTATCAATTATATAGCCAAAAATAACATTGTTGCAAGACTACCCAAAGAAACCTTCAAGAAGGAAGGAATTTGCAGAGCTTGTCAACAAGGGAAACAAGCAAAGGAGTCCTTCAAGTCTAATCCAGAGAAGGCCACATCAAAGAGAATCCTTAAGCTGCTGCACATGGATCTATTTGGCTCTGTATCTCCACCCACTGTAGGTAACAAACAATATACGTTAGTTGTTGTTGATGATTTTTCCAGGTATACGTGGGTGAGGCTCTTGAAGAGTAAAGATGAAGTCAAGATAGTCCTACCGGAGCTGATACTTCGAGTACAGAATGACAAAGATCTCACGGTGAAAAGGATAAGGTCCGACAATGCTACCGAATTCTGTAATGGAGCAAAAATGGATTTCTACGCTCATGCTGGGATAGGACACGAAAGGTCCCCTGCAAGAACACCTCAGCAAAACGGACTGGCAGAATGGAGGAATAGAACTCTCAAGGAGGTCGTGCGAACAATGCTAGCCGATACAGATCTAGGACAGAAATATTGGGGAGAAGCCGTGATGAATGCTTGTTATACACAGAACCGAAGCGACCTGAATTTTAGATTCAACAAGACACCCCATGAAATATATCACGGTCGTGAGCCTTCTTTAGCTCATCTATGTGCTTTTGGCTCACCATGTTATATCCATAACAATGGGAAATCAAAGTTAAGTACTTTCTCTCCCAAAGCCGATGAAGGAGTGTTCCTAGGATATGGACATCCATCTCACAAGGGGTATAGAGTACTTAATAAGACTACCAAACTTGTGGAAATAACATGTAATGTTATTTTTTATGAAGCTACTTTAGTGCGCAGGACTGTGAGAAATTAGAAAGATGTGATTCATGAAACCGATAATGTCAATGATCAATCGGGCTCGAATACTTCCGAAGCTCAACTGATTGATCCGACTAGGTTGATGAGTGAATCTGCATCTGCTCTGGAAACCTTGGCTGATTAGCAAGAAGCTGAGTTGGCCGGTGATGCAACTGGTAATGCTGAGGCCACTCCAAATTCTCTCAAGGAACTCATGATTCAAGGGAGAACTTAAGAAGGAGAAATTCATCAGCAAAAGGAAGATGTTGCTGAGGATCCCCAAGAAGGCGAGAGAATTGCTGAAGACAACATTGCTGAAGTAAATCAGGAACAGACTGCTGAAGACAGGAGTACTACACCAGCAAACTCAGGGTCAACAGATTACACACCAAAAGACAATCCTTCAGCAGAAGTCAACCCAACCAACGTAGCAGATAGATTGAACAATCTACAACTTGTTGATATACGAGTTTTCGAAAGCCAAATTGGAACATCCCGTAGTCAAGACATTCCAATCATGGAACTACAAAGACCGAAGTGGAAATACTAGGAGATCTTGCAGATCCAATCCAAACCAGACACAACGTCATGCTAGCCTGCTTCATATCTCAAGAAGAACCTAATAAAGTTGCCGACGCGCTCAAATCAGTTGATTGGATCAACGCAATGCAGGAAGAACTGTCAGAATTCACACGGAATCACGTATGGGAACTCGTCAATCGACCGACACATCAATCAGTAATAAGAACCAAATGGGTATTCAAGAACAAACGCGATGAAAATAGACTTGTTGTTCGCAACAAAGCAAGACTCATTGCCAAAAGATATGCGCAATGCGATGGAATAGACTTCGATGAAACATTTGATCCAGTAGCACGATTAGAGGCAATTAGACTAATTCTAGCATATGCTGCCCATCATGGTTTCACTGTTTTTCAGATGGACATCAAGAGCGCATTCCTGAATGGTGAATTGAAGGAGGAAGTCTACGTGGAGCAACCTCCAGGATTTGAACGCGGAAACAAGGTGTACAGGTTGAGAAAAGCTCTATATGGTCTGAAGCAAGCCCCAAGAGCTTGGTACGAGACATTATCACAATTTCTGCTGAAGAATGGATTCAAGAAAGGGAAGATCGACAAGACACTCTTCTTGATCAAGGATGTTGAAGATATATTGCTCATCCAATTCTATGTGGATGATATCATTTTTGGATCTAAGAATCTAACCCTATGTGAAAAGTTTGCTCAACTTATGCAGACTAACTTTCAGATGAGTATGATGAGAAAGATGTCATATTTCCTAGGACTGCAAGTTCAACAATCCAGCGATGGGATCTTCATTCACCAGAAGAAGTACACAAAAGATATCATCAACAAATTTTGTCCAGAGAAAACAAAGACACTGCGGATTCCCATGAGTACATCATGCCAAATATCAATGGACGAAGAAGGCGAATCCGTGGATCCCACAGCATACAGAGGTATTATTGATTCTCTATTATATCTAACGGCCAGCAGGCCAGACATTTCATATGTTGTAGGAGTATGTGCTAGATATCAAACAAATCCAAAGAAATCGCACATGGAGTACGCACGAAGAATTGTCAGATATTTGAAGGGAACGGAGTCCTTAGGAATTTGGTATCCTAGAGCAGATGATCTCACACTCATTGGATATTCAGACTCAGACTTTGGAGGATGTCAAATTGATCGAAAAAGTACGAGTGGGACATGTCAATTCCTTGGTCATAAGCTGATAAGCTGGTTCAGCAAAAAGCAACACTCCGTAGCAACATCCACAACAGAAACTAAATATGTAGCTGCTGCAAGTTGCTGTACACAGGTGTTGTGGATCAAACAACAACTTCAAGACTATGAAGTCAGCACCGGTTGCATTCCTATATATTGTGATAACAACAGTGCAATGTGCATCACAAAGAATCCAATACATCACTCAAGGATGAAGCACATTGATATAAGACATCACTTCATTCAAGACCATGTTGAGAAAAGGGACATTTTCGTGGATTATATCAGGACAGAAGATCAGCTAGCAGACATCTTCACCAAACCTCTAGCAGAAGGCAGATTCAAAGAGCTTTGCCTAAAGCTCGGTCTATTAGAGTTAGATGAGGTTGCGGAAGAATGAGTCCCAACTCTCATTATGTTCTTGAATTTTGTGAAATTATAGAATTCTCAAAGGTTATTTGGAATTCTTGGATTTATTGGAATAATGGAATTATTTGGATCTCTTGGAGATGATGCGGAATAAGAGTGTGTCCAAGCTCACGCTCTTCAAAGAAATACTGAAAATTTAAGCACGATTGCTAAGTCCCAGCCCTCAGCAATCTTGACGGTCAACTATTAAAGAATATTGGTTTCAGCAAACTAAATAAGAAGAATGCTGAGTCCCAGCTCTCAGCATATGAAGACAGCTGATGAATCAATAACTGTTGAATCAATCTTGGGAAATTAATCAGATAATGGGAATCAAAATAGGGATATCAACCTACGAAGCAGTTATAAATCTCATTAATAAAGTGAATTAATAGAGTGACGGTCAATATTCGTTATCATTACCAAAGATTTCGCACAAGGCTCGAGATGATTTAGTTCAGAATATAGCATCTCAGATGGCCACGTGGAAGGAAATACTGAAACTGTCGGTTCCCAAGGCAGAGGATTTGATAGAACAAACAAATCACAAAGAGGGGTGTGTCTATTTAAAGAGAAAGTTCTCTTGCTCAGGAGATTCATATCCAAACCTCCGAAACCTAAATCCATCTCATGCCTTTCATTCCCTTCGATTGAACCCTGTTGCTCAAGAAAACCAAGATGAAACCCTTTTCTCCCATACCAAAATACCTTCAGAATGGGTTCGAGCAACGTAACTTGGAAGTCTCCCAATTGAGAGGAAGAATCGTAATCTTCACAGAGATCATATCTAAGAAGATTCTCTCAATTCTCGGTTCACCGCTGATAATGGGTTTTCTGATATTAGAACCAAAAGGAGATAGAAGATCCATTTCGTCATGCCATGACAGCTTTTTTATTGGAGAAATATAAGCTTGTCAGGTGGGTCTGAGGATGGATAATCCTTAGTCACATGAATTGGGTAGCTCTTCTGTGTTGTACAAAGTTGTGCACGCAAAAGAGTCTATTCAATTCCTTCCCATCTCTTCTTCTAGGGTTTCAAAAGTCATCCATAGAGAAGAAGAAGAGATGGAGGAAAGGCTTTCAGATGGAGTAGATGCAACTCGAATCATCTACTTGGCGTCTGAATAGCAAAGAAAAGCTCAAGAGTGCTACTGGTGACACTCACCATACTTTATGTATGGAGATTTGTTTGGCACTTGGAGCTAGAAGATTTGAAGTATGTGGACAAGAGCGCCAATCCGAGCAGATGGTGAGATTTGCTGGATTCAGATTTTCTTCTGTGTGTTGTCCATAGGAGAATCAGAAGGCTGAAAGCCGAAGAGATGTCCAGGAGGAAGCGCAAGTTCAAGGAGGTTGAAAATGAACTTGAAGCTGGATATCTCTCAGCCAACAAGACATTGTTGCGCAAGTGGGGTGCTTGCAACAATGAGCTCGGGGAAGAGACCAAGAAGGAGCAGATCTAGCAAAGGCGTTATTTGGAGCAGTACAAAGAAAAGATTGGATCATTGTAACTTGTAGTTTTACTTTGCGAAGTGTAACACTTGTAAATCAGTGATTAATAAATTAAGATGCTCATTTTGATGACAATACTCTGTTGTCTCAAAAGAATAATCGCCTAAACAAAATGCTAGATCATTACACTCCTTGTGTAAAAAGAATCCTATCTAAAATACTTGTGATTTTCCTTGATGAAAAATTGAAGATGTAAAGGAAAATCAGAAGATAGGAATTTTAAAAGTGTCTCTCCAAAAAGGGATAACTCGGAAGCAGAGTGCTTGATGGTTTAATTGTGAAAAATATTATCAAGCAAAACACTCTGCTGACTGTTGAGTCCCAGCTCTCAGCAGATACCCCGACGATTACTGAGTTCGAGCTCTCAGTAAAGACTCTTTGAACCTTAACGATTCATGGACAAAGGAAGAGTCTGAATAAATTATACTAAATCCAAGCTTTCAGTAGATAACCGGTGAATGCTGAGTCCAAATTCTCAACAATTCAAGAATTGTTTGCTATATTCGGTATAGCAGACAAAATCGGAAAGAGAGCTACTGAGTCCAAGCTCTCAGTAGACTACCGTAGATTGCTATCTTCATAGCATGGTACAGATTGGTTGCTGAGTCCAAGCTCTCAGCAGACTTCTATTGTCTATGGTAATTCTAAGATATCAGAAGATTCGAAGTTTAAAGCTGAGTCCAAGCTCTCAGCTGCCATATTACAGATATCTTACGGTGTCAAAATACCCTGCTAAGTCCAAGCTCTTAGCAGAAGAATATTGATTACTGAGTCTAAGCTCTCAGTAAGAAGACTCAATGAATCTCAAAAGGAAGACGTAATTTATGAGTCTTATTCATCTACTGAATCCAAGCTCTCTGTGGAACCCCGAAGACTGCTGAAGCAGACACTTGTAGATGAATAAGTATGACAGTCTAATATACTTATGAGCTAGATTCCTAAGTCCAAGATCTCAGCAGATATCTGTAGTCTACGGGAAATCTAGACCTTCTGAATCTATGTGATACGTTGAGTCCTAGTTCTCAGCAAACTATCAAAGGTCTGAGGAAAACCAAGATACCCGCAGATAACAACCTCATTACTGAGTCCAAGATCTCAGTAAATCACTGATATCTAAGGTATTCTAAGTAAGCAGGAATTAATTGAATGCTGAGTTCAAGCTCTCAGCACAGGCCTACAATTTGCTAACATTAAAACGCTCAACGAAGTACTTTTTGCATGATAAAAAAGGCCCAGCAATCAGAAGAAGGCTAATGATTTCAAATCCCTTAAAAGGCGGGATTATCTGATTGACGGATTAGCAGCAGAGCCTACATTAATTGGGAAGGTGATTATAGTTCAGGGCGGCGACGAATAACCAGAAGCCACGTTAGCCACGCTCAAATTTCCATCATATTGGGATGTAAGGCGAACCGTCACCAACCGCTCAACCGTCGATCCATCCAGATCAGAAATAAAATCCTACTGCTCACAGGAGGAGGATTACTTACAATCGTATAAAGGAAGTTGGATTGGGACTTTCAAGCCCTATTGCCTCATATATTTCTGATTTCAAATTTCTTCAACTGTATACCTCCTTTGAGTTTCAGAAACTTCATCAATGGCAGAATTGTCCAACCGTTCCAGTCCCCCTGCCGAAGCATCCGGAAGACCAGTCATTCTCGGAAAACCAGAACAATTTCAACCAACGTTCACAGGGATCGTCAAGAAGGAAGATATAGATGAATCCATCTCTTACTATTGCATGGTATTTATTGCTCTCGGTAAGATACACGACAAACTTACCGTTGAACAGAAGAGGGCAACTCAAGTAAAGAAGGACAAGATACTCTACGAGCCCCTGTTCAGAAAACACTTCTGTGACGTACTCATCGGCAAACTCAACCGTGAAGGTCTTCTGAGGTATTTTTTTGATGAACCTCTCAAATTCAGGCCTCACATAGTTGTAGAACTCTTCGCCCTAGCCGTTGTTGATAAAAGTGAAAAATTCTTCACAACGAGTGTTTTGGGGACGGAGATTGTGGTCAGTCCTGAAGTACTGGGAAGGAAGTATGGGTCTCGATTAGATGGAGATGAAGTTGCTACCTACAAAGTCACAGATGATGCTGAGATGAAGCAAAAATTGCGACTGTGGAAGTTACCTGCATACAACGAGCCGTGGAAGGTGGCCGCACCACTAAGGTCGCTCGATGAACCCATAAAGAGCCTTGCACAGATTGTCATAAGGATGTTGGTAGGAGAAGTTGACTCTCTTTCAGAATTGAGTGCTAAGAATTTTGTCGTGATGATGGCGGTTGATGATGAAATTCGTGGAAATTGGGCAAAATTCATCTATACCAAGTGGTTGGCTCATGTCTACCAAAATAAGAACATTAAGACAGACCACACATTCACCCAAGATGTGGGATTTGGCTTGAATATTATCAATTTCTAGAAGGAATCATACCCAGAGGCAAGCGCTGTCGTGGAGAGAATTTGCAGCCCACTGACTACATACCATCAACCAAGAAGCAACCACCACCCACTGACATCAAGGAGCCACTCATTCCAAGAGAGAAGAGTAATGTTGACCCTGACGAACCAGTATCTGATGAAGAAGAACCCTACCAGGGAGATGCCGTCTTGCAGACAGCAATCCCATTATCTGAGGAGGAAGTAGCAGAAGAAAGAAGAAAGGCCGAACAGGAAGCCTTGTTCCAAGAATATGAGAACCTGCTGGACATCACTCAGCTGGAACCCACTCAGCCCCCTGTGCAAGTTGTTGCAAAGAAGAGGCGTTCTCAGCGAAGTCCACAGTAGAGGAAGAGGAAACCAGCAGATGCTGAAAAGAAAACAACAAAGAGAGGAAAACATGATCGCTTTCAAGGTACTACAGTTCAGGTTATTGTTCCGATGGTAGATACTTCTCTACCAATCCCTGATATTGCCAAAACTACAGAAGAGATCCCTGTTCCAAAGACGACCAAAGAAACCAAGAGGAAATTGGATTTCACTGCCAAAGATAAGGAGGCATGGCAGAAACGTAAACAGGCAAAATCACTGAAGAAGGCAAGAGCACAAAAAGACTTTGAAAAGTCCCATCTACAGATGCTCTTAGATCAAAGGGATGCCAATTATGAGGAAGTCATGGAAGCTTATAAAGAGCGCAATGAAAAGATCAAGGCTGGAGAAGAACCTGGACGCATCACCAAGGAAGACGTCAAGAAGGCACGGATCGACAAAGGTAAATCCAAGGCTTGTGATGCTGAGGAAACAATTGTGAATCCAGATGCTCTGTTGAATGCTGATTTTGACAAAATGTAAAGGCAAGGAGTGTTCCGAGATTTACAGGATGTGGTGCCTAGGAGATCCGAGAAATCTTTGGTGAAGCCGATTCCTACGCAAGGAGATAGGAGCTCTGCTATTCTGAACAAACAACACATCACAGTGCAAGGGGGAAGTGGTGTTGCTGATGATAACCAAGGAAATTTGGTTCTACAGACTGGTGAGCAAGGAGGAAGCAGTCCTGTAGCTGAGAAAGTGTTTTGAGATGAACCACTGACTGCGCAAGGAGGACATCAGCTGGTTATTGTTGAAAAAGAATTGGTGCAGGAAGACAGCCACAACCCTGCTAGAAAGGAAAGAGACGAGGCAGCACAGACAGTGAATGCTGACCTTGAGAAGCATGAAAATGCAGAGTCAGCAGACCTTGAGGTAGACAAGCAAACAACGGATCAGCACAACACTGCCACAACAGAAGAGCAAGATGCAGAAACAGATGTTGCTGACAAGACCGATGTGAACAAGAAAGCTGCTACCACCATGGATGCTGAGACTCGAGCAAGACATCAAGCCAACATCACAGCAAATGTACGGGCGCATAGCGAGAAATATCTTCGTGCCCTGGGAATCGATCCGACTACTGTTTCAGAGTGGAAATTAGGAGCTGAGACTGGCTATGTGATGGAGAAGACCATCAAATGGCTATGACAAAGGCAAATTTTGATTCCCACATCCCCGGAAGTTTCAGGTATATCATTCAGTGACATTCCTAATACTGATGATTAGGGGAGTGCAGGAAATGCAAATGCTACAAAGGGGAGCCCATTGCTTGCAGATGGTGAATCAATTTCCAGAGGTGAAACATTAAGAGTTCCCATGGAAGGAGCACCTGACAGGAAGTTCAAAGCTAAGAGGATTGCTTAGTGGTGTCTGATAAGCTCGGATTTTGACTCACTTATCTATATTGGTTTCTAGTGTTTTATTTAGTTTTACTGAGTTTATTTATATATTTTGAGCATGAGTCTAGTTTATGGGGTATTATGCTTGCCATGGTGTGTTTTTACAGGTTTTAGGCCAAATTCAATGGAAACTCGTACCGAAAGCAGTTGATGTTCAAGGAAACAGTCACGACTTCTTCCATAGTTGGAATCTGAGCTAATGAAGCATAGAAATGGAAAGATCTTTGAGTTAGTTTTCCAATGCAACTGGAATCGGGTCAATCGGAGTTTGGGAGTGAAAGTTATGGCCAAAACCGTGAGATTGCGCAGAAGGATCGAAAGGGGGAAAAAGATCTCTGTCTCGACCAATTTGAAGGCCACGTCTACCGACGCAGCTTCGTGTCGACCGACACAAACCCAGAAAAAGGAAAAATTGAGATTTTTATGGTTAAATCATAGTTTTGACCCTAGATCCCAATTTATACACCTCTACCTCTATAAATACTCATAAAGCTCGAGTTTAGAGAGGATTCAATCATTATTCACTCCTCAGTTTAGTTTTTATTCATGTTTTTGGAGATTGAAGACTCGAACAACCTTTATTTTTCATTGTAAGTTTTATTATGCAATTTAATAATATGTTTCTTGTGTTTCTTTCCATCATGAGTGGCTAGAAACCCTAGCGGGTTCTAAGGCTATGTGTAATTAATCATGTTTGCATGTTAGATTAATCAACTCAACTTGCATGGTTTCAATTCCTGATTTAATTGATAGAATTTAGAATTGAAGATGGATCGAGAGATAAATTTTATTCTATGTTCATAATTGTTAATCGAAAGACCGAGAGGAGAAGATTAATAATAGGAAGAGGAATTGAATACAATTGGTTTTCTGTCTCAAAAGGAAGAGTAATCAATTGTAGGGATCGAATCTGATATTTCTATTGTGGTTAATTATTATTGTGTTCTTGAGGCCAACCAAGCATATATAGTCACATGATAGTAACCTAGGTTAAAATTGCCCAACCAAGGAATTTTAATACTTTATTTGATTTCCCACCATTGTAGAGTTGATTGATTTGGCATGTATTCTGATTGATTATTTGCCCTAGAATCTGTGCTTCTTTAATTTGCTTTTAAAACCCTTTAAATTCCTGCATTGTTATCTTTAAATTCCAAAACCAAAACCAAAACCAAATTTTCTATTTACTCAAACAATAAATCTTAAAATTATAGTTAGTATATGAGATGATTTCGTTACACAATTCCTCTGGGTTCGACTACCTTCGGGTACTTTTATAAATTTATTTGCCACTGTGTTTGCAATCAATCTGCAAATTTTGCAGTGATCAAATTGGCGCCGTTGACGGGGAATTGTTAGATTTTATCTTGTTACTAATTTGTTTAAAGATTAATTGGATTGAGTTTTTTTCTTTTATTTTATCTAAATTCCTGTCGTGTGCGTGAGTTGCTGATTTTTGTGTACTATTTTGATCGACGCACAAAATGTGTCGGTCGATGCAGAAGGTTTTCACATCGATCAACACGCATCCCGTGTCGGTCGACGCAGATCGGATTTTTTTTATTTTTGTCTGTTTTCTCAGGTCTTGTATGAACACGAGGGCTCAAGGGAAACCACTTGAAGTCTTTGATCCAGAAATCGATGCCACAGTCCAAAGAAGGAAAAGCAAAGCACAATTACTGAGATGGATCCGCCGCACAATCGGAATGAGGAAGATGATCCTGAGATGCCACCTTTGGAGGACTCGGACACCCAGATTTCAACAGGGAGTGCCCTACTGATGGTCCAAGAGATAAATCAGATGCGAAAATTGGTCAAGCAGCTGATGATGGAAAGAGAAGCAGATCGAGCTGAGGCTGCAAGGAGAGACAGAGAAAGAGAGCAAGAAAGGCTGCACCGAGAGGACTCCGATGATGAGGATCCGAATGCCATGGCGAGGAAGTATAGACCGCAGCCCGGTAATGAGGGACTCGTTATTGGTATCAATGCCAATAACTTTGAACTCAAAACCGGTCTTATTCAGATGGTTCAACAGAACTAATTTGGTGGCCGAGCTGTGGAGGAGCCTTACACTCACCTCAGGATGTTCGTGGAGGTGTGTGAGACCATCAAGCAGAATGGAGTCAGCCAGGATGTGATCCGTCTGCGTTTGTTCACATTCTCACTTCGGGATGAGGCCTGAACATGGTTTACAATTCTGGATTGCAGCAGCATCCGCACTTGGGCCGATCTCCGAGCAGAGTTCCTTGGCACTTTCGTCCCACCTTCAGTTATCATTCAGAAGAAGTTGGAAATTCTGCAATTCCACCAAAGGATGGATGAGTCCTTGTTCGAGGCATGGAGTAGGTTTAATGAGTTGTTGAGGAGTTATCCCGGCCATGGAGTCGACACTGAAGAGCAGGCCCACATCTTCTACAGGGGGATGAATGAGAGAACCCAAGAATTTGTGGACAATGCAGCCGGAGGTTCTTTGATGAGAAAGTCACCTGAAAAGGCCCTCAAGCTATTCAAGAAGATGGCCTTGCATACTCAATAATGGGCAAATCCGAGAAGGCCTCAAGTCAAGGTAATTGAGAAGAAGGAACCGGATGACACTCTCAAGAAGGAGATTGAAAAGCTCAAGGGGGATATGGAGAAACTAACCTCTAATGATTCTGTTGTTACAGCTGCACAGGTTGAACCCGTTGCCGATGTCAATTTCATGAACCGAGGAGGATATCAGAATCAATTTCAGAATCAATACCAGAATCAGCAACGAGGTGGAGGCTATCAGCATTACTATCCAAAGCAGCATGTCGGCTTCTCTTAAGCTAATCCGGCGGGTGGAGAATTTCCCCCACCTGGTTTTGATGTGTAGGATGGAGAAATCACTGAAAAGAAGAAGGAGAGTTTGGATGAGGTGTTGGCCAAGTACATCAAAGCCTCGGATTATCGAGTTGGAAAGATAGAGCAAGAAGTGGCTGGAGTGCACACAAAGATTGATCGAGTTGGCAAACATGTTCAGATGATTGAAACTCAAGTCAGCCACATTGCCAGCACCATTGGAGTCCAGCACAAGCAAGGGCAGCTTCCGGGTACTACTGAGGTGAACCCGAAGAATAAAAAAGAGTGCAAGGCAGTTACTTTGAGGTCCGACACGAGCCACAAAGGTCCCGGGATGATTTTGGACAAGTTTGGAGGAGAAGAAGAGGAAAATCCTGCATGGGATGCCACTGTTTCGACTGACGCACATCCCGCGTCGGTTGACACAAACAGCTCGAGCAATGTGGAGAAGACGGGCGATGCAGTCACGTCGACCGACACACCTTCACGTCGGTCGATACGGAGTCCAAGCACGTCGACTGAGATTCCTTCAAGTCAGTCGATACAGAAGGCTGTTCAGGGCAATTCTTCGGCTGCAAAAGAAGATCCTATTCCTCCGATGTCTTTCCCTCAAAGATTTGCCAAACAGAAGGAGGACTCCAAATTTTCAAGGTTTGTGGAGAATCTGAAGAAGGTGAGTATCAACTTACCACTCATTGAAGCCTTGAGGGAGATCCCGGGTTACATGAAGTACCTCCGGAAACTGATGAGCGGGAAGAAGCAGTTCGTGGAGAACTCAACTGTGAAGTTACATGAGCAGTGCAGCTTGCTACTTCAAAAGCAAGTGTCTATCAAGAGGAGTGATCCAGGTTGTTTCTCGATTCCAGTCGAGATTGGGGGGATAGAGTTCCAAAGGGTGTTGTGCGACACTGGTGCCAGCATCAATCTTATGCCTTATTCCATCTTCAAGTGCCTCAACATTGGAGAACTGAGGCCGACTACAATTGCTCGTCAAATGGCAAACCGATCCATGTCTCGCCCCAAAGGTATACTCGAGGATGTTAGAAAGTGGTTTTAATTTGTTCGAGTTGACCAGCTTGATGAATTTTAGTCACTTGACCAAATTTCCCTGCCTTGTCACAAAAAACTTACATTACAACATGTTGAAAGTCCTTTTTTATCCAATACTTGTGTGCACATTCTAGCAGTGGAGATATTAGAGAATTTGCAAGCCTATGGTAGAATTTTCTTCATACATGTGTTGAGTGCTTTCATCTGATCCTTAAACACTTGAGAGTTGAGCGATACACTTCCCGTGAGTTCTTCCCCAGTTGATGGATTGTCTATCTATTTCAAATTATTTGTGTGTAGTGAATTTTTAATTCTTGATTGTGATGAATCTTGTGAGGCATTTCACATTAACTACATGATCTTTTGATTTCTTTCTTGCCTATTGATTGAGGGCAATCAAACGTTCAAGTTTGGGGGGTTTGATAAGCTCGGATTTTGACTCACTTATCTATATTGTTTTCTAGTGTTTTATTTAGTTTTATTGAGTTTATTTATATATTTTGAGCATGAGTCGAGTTTATGGGGTATTATGCTTGTCATGGTGTGTTTTTACCGGTTTTAGGCAAAATTCAATGGAAACCCGTACCAAAAGCAGTTGATGTTCAAGGAAACAGTCATGACTTCTTCCACAGTTGGAATCTGAGCTAATGGAGCATGGAAATGGAAATATCTTTGAGTTAGCTTTCCAATGCAACTGGAGTCGGGTCAATCCGAGTTCGGGAGTAAAAGTTATGGTCAAAACCGTGAGACTGCACAGAAGGATCGAAAGGGGAAAAAAGGTCTCTGTCTCGACCAATTTAAAGGCCACGTCGACCGACGCAAGCTTCGTGTCGACCGACACAGACCCAGAAAAAAGGAAAAATCAAGATTTTTATGGTTAAATCATATTTTTGGCCCTAGATCCAATTTATACACCTCTACCTCTATAAATACTCATATAGCTCGAGTTTAGAGAGGATTCAGTCATTATTCACTCCTCAGTTTAGTTTTTATTCAAGTTTTTGGAGATTGAAGACTCGAACAACCTTTATTTTTCATTGTAAGTTTTATTATGCAACTTAATAATATGTTTCTTGTGTTTCTTTCCATCATGAGTGGCTAGAAACCCTAGCGGGTTCTAGGGCTATGTGTAATTAATCATGTTTGTATGTTAGATTAATCAACTCAACTTGCATGGTTTCAATTCCTGATTTAATTGATAGAACTTAGAATTGAAGATGGATCGAGAGATGAATTTTATTCTATGTTCATAATTGTTAATCGAAAGACCGAGAGGACAAGATTAATAATAGGAAGAGGAATTAAATATAATTGGTTTTCTGTCTCAAAAGGAAGAGTAATCAATTGTAGGAATTGAATCTGATATTTTTATTGTGGTTAATTATTATTGTGTTCTTGAGGCCAACCAAGCATATATAGTCACATGATAGTAACCTAGGTTAAAATTGCTCAACAGGAATTTTAATACTTTATTTGATTTCCCACCATTGTAGAGTTGATTGATTTGACATGTATTCTGATTGATTATTTGCCCTAGAATTTGTGCTTCTTTAATTTGCTTTTAAAACCCTTTAAATTCCTGCATTGTTATCTTTAAATTTCAAAACCAAAACAAAATTTTCTGTTTACTCAAACAAGAAATCTTAAAACTATAGTTAGTATATGAGATAATTTCGTTACACAATTCCTCTGGGTTCGACTACCTGTGGGTACTTTTATAAATTTATTTGCCACTGTGTTTGCAATTAATCTGCAAATTTTGCAATGATCAGTGTCCTCCTGTCACGGTGAGGGATGAGAAGAATGATGATCTCATCTCTAAGGCAAAAGACATTTGTGTCTTCATTGAAGCTCAGGTTGTTGCTGAGGTTGAGAACACATATCCTGCGGAATTACTAGACAGGTTTTCTGATCTAGATTGGCTGAAGATAGAGTTCAAAAGGTGGAGATTCTTTGATTATGCCACTCATGAACTACACTATGAAGACCGCGCAATTATGATGGCCAGGATGGGTCTCAACTACTGGAGAACTTAAGAAGAATGGGCTGATGATTGGATGGATCAAACATCCAAACGGCAGTACACTGAAAAGCAGGTTGTTGCTCGGTTCTAAAAGATTAAGGCACACAGAGAAATCACTGGAGATCGCTCATTGCCGTCATATGAGTATTTTGTCGAGGACTCACCCCATTCACTCAGCAATTCAAGTCACCAGCAACAAGAAGACAGATGGCTGCAGCTGCTGCGCTGCAAGCAAAGTTAGCAGAAGAGGAAGCAGCTCGCAAGAAAGAAGAGGATCGGAGGAAGATGATGGAGTTCAAGGAGCGCATTATCACCACACTGGAAAATATGTCATCCAAAGTGGATAGCGTTAGGCCTCCATCTCCAGTCACTGCTGAAGAAGAAAGAATTCAGGAGAACGAACTTGTCCCAGCAGCAGACGTGAATCCACCTACCACTTCTTCTCAAGCACTGACCATCACTGCCAACACACCTACCACAATGAATCAGATTGTGCTATCGGAGGAACAACCAGCTCTGACGATTGAGCCCCTGAGCTCTTATACTTTTCAGAGGGACCTCTAGCATTTCATCCACACGATGGTAGGAAAAAGCATTGAGGAATAGATGGTACCGCTTGTGCGAGCTGAAGTATCAACTCAGGTAATCAAGGCAAAAGGAGGAGCTTCTGCGCTCTCAGCAAGACACCTTTGAGACCTTCTCCACTGAACTTTTTGTTGCGATCAAAGAGGGGGAAGAAAAGAGGTTAGCAGAGGAGGCAGAGAGACTAAAGGAACAAGAAGACATGATCTGGCGCCTCGAAGCAAGAAGAAAACAGGAAGAAGACTTAAGAAGGCAACAAGAAGAAGAAGAGAGAGAAGAACGAAGAAATATTGAGGAGAAAGAAAGATTCAGAAGAAAAGAAAGAGAAGCCGTAGTGGACAACTTCATGAAGGTAACGCTTGAGACCCTCAAGAATGTGAAGAAAACCACCGCCGGTTCCTTAAGTGCCAAAAATAGTGTTGATTCAGACTCTTCAACGACCAAGAAGTAACCTCTCTAAAACCTTCTAAGTCTTCTAGCTGAAAAAAAAATGTTTTTGATTTGGGTGTGTGTTTCCTGTACATCATGGCAAGATTATTTTAATGGAAACTAACCCAGGTTGAAGACAACATCGCATTGTCCAACGCTGAATTAATTGATATAGCTAAAATTACACAGTCAGTGTAATTAGCAAATTGCGTGGATTGTTGATGTGTGTGAAATGTTCCTACATGCTGCTTGATAATCATGTGTGAATGCACTTTATACTTAACTGATAAATGATTCGAAAGCCATTTACTTAAAGCAAATTGTTTAACCGAGCAATGCCCTTGTTATTTTAAGGGGGAACATTTAGGAATTATACTGAGTCTATGGGAGTTGAGATGCTAAGAATAGAATTGTTAGGAATATGATGTAATCTCAGTAATCGGCTTTCCCATGATGAGTTAGTTTAAATTTAGGCTTTGATCGCACCAAAAAAGGGGAAATTGTTAGGAATATTGTTAGAAATATCACAACCCCTTGATGTAAATTGTATGTTTATTAGTTTTGGTTTTGGTTTTTGTGCATCAAAGCTCAGTAGATCTAGTTTCTAGCAACTTAGTATCGAGTCATATTGTAAAAAGTCCTGCATAGGATACATCTACTCGAGTTGTAATAGATCTAGAAGGAAAGAATCGAAGATTGCTGAAAGAATCAGTAAATCTGAAGATTGCTGGAGACGCCAGTAAAGGCGAGCAAACACGAAGGAATGTTGGACACACCTAACAAGAATGCTGGAGGAATGAAGCAAGCATACAACCGGATCATAGCAAGATTGCTGAAGGATCCGCAGAGCATTAATAGCCAGTAGACACTCAACAGCAATCAAGACAATACAAAGTCACAAATCAGAAAGATCTAAATCACAAAGGAACCTGACGAATCAGAGAGGAGAATAATCAACACACAGAAAAGAGGTTTCTAGATTCAAACTAAATGATTCATTCTGACAAAGATGGCTACACATAGGAGCTACGCCAATTAGAGACGAAGGAGACTTGAAGAGTCACTGTGCGCTGCAGAAAAAAGAAGAATAGAGATTGACGAGCAATCCCTTTGAGTCTAACAGATAAGATTCAAACAAGCCGTTTGAATCTTAACCTATAAATATGTGTCGTCCAAAGATGCTTCAAAGGTTTGCAAAATTCTATCTTACAGAGAAAACAAAAAAAGGATTCAAAACTCTTAAACTCACGCGAACTCATTCGAGCTTGTTCATGATTGAAGCTTCCCCACAAGCTTTCATACCTAAAGCTCGAGACCTCTGAAGTATAACTTCTAAGGTTAATATTGGGATTCTCTCTATTCCTAGAAAGAATCTAGCAGTCACCTTGCTGTGCAAGCGTGATTATCACGGGCAATCGCCAAACACAAGAATAGGTTCTGGGAAGAACTATAAAACTCCCAACAGTCAACGTCTAAGGAGAAGGGAGGTTTGTCCTCACTCCAAGGAGCGACAAGGTGAAGATTGAAGACCGAGGTGCTTGAAGGTACGCACTAACCAGACGGAGGAGCTGCTCAACGTTAGAGATCAAGCCTGACCTTGTAATCAATCGAATAGTGAATTTTCAGTCAGAGGACTGAAGAGTGGACGTAGAATAGTTGTTCGAACCACTATAAACCTTGTGTTCTTTTACTGCTTTTATTACGTTACAGTTATATTTTAAACCCAACACATCAAGTGTTGACGTATAATCTGCAATTAAACTAACATATTTGAGCTTAAACACATTTGGTAAAAGCTTGCTAAGTCGTGACCTTAGCAAGATAAGTGCAAGACATTGATCAAGAACTTCTGCTGCATATATAAACACTCTGATCGGGGACCAACACCACACAATGTTAAGTTTTATTCATCAATATAAATAGAGAGCAAAAAGATTTAAACATATCTTAAAAGATATACATAAAATAGAAAAACCCTAGATATAAGATTATCTAAATCTATCAAGAAAATATTCTATCATCCCCCCTCAAGCGAATGGATCAATGCTTTGATGATTCTGAGCTTGCTTCGAAATAACTCAAAGAGAGGACGAGGCAGCGCCTTAGTGAATATGTCAGCTAGTTGTCATTAGGAACGAACTCAGTTACCAGACACTTGCTTTCGACCAACTCGCGCACAAAGTGATAGTCGATGTCTATGTGTTTGGCGCGCTTGTGTGCGTTCAGATTCTGGGTTAGGAAAATAACACTCTTATTATCGCAGAACATATGTGGAGGATAGACAAATGGAAGCTGGACTTCACGAAGCAGGGAAGAGATCCAAACAATTTTGGCTGCTGTATTTGTCATTGCACGGTATTTTAATTAGCAGTTGGAACAAGCAACAGTGGGCTGCTTCTTAGCACTCCATGAAACTAAATTTCCAGCAAAAAATATAACATACCCATAAGTCGATCGATAGGTGTCGGTGCAGCGTGCCCAGTCCGAGTCAGAGTATGCCACTAAATCATATGAGGACTGACGAGAGAATCAAAGACCATGAGATAGTGTACCCTTGACATATCGCAGAATTCGCTTCACAGCTTGGAAGTGATCGATCTTGGGAGACTTCAAAAACTGACTGCAAGATTTACAACGAAAGAAAGATCCGGGTGAGTGATCGTGAGATATTGAAGCGAGCCAACTATCGAATGGTAATTAGTAGCATCATCAAGTGTGTCGTCGGTTTGTGTAAGTGTCTGACCTGCGGCTAGTGGCATTGCAACTGGACGAGCATCCAACATGTCTGTCCGAGCTAGAACATCACGAGCATACTTAGCTTGGGAAAGAACTAACCTGTCGGCCGTGTATATGACTTCTAGACCGAGGAAGTAATTGAGTTGTCCCAAATCTTTAATGGCGAATTCAGAGTGAATGTGAGCGATAAATGCTGAAATGTGAGATGGACTGTTGCGTGTGAGAAAAATTTCGTCGACATACAGAAGCATATAAATACGAGTCGGACCACATATGTAGATAAACAATGAAGTGTCTGAATTGCTGCAAATAAATCCAGAGCTGAGAAGGAAGGCACTGGGGCACTAGAACCAAGCACGGGGCGCTTGCTTGAGACCGTAGAGTGCTTTCTTCAAACGGCAGACATGATTCGGAAAGCGGTGATCGACGAATCCGGGAGGTTGATGCATGTAGACTGGAGACATAAGAATGCCATTTAAGAATGCATTTTTCATGTCTAGCTGATGTAAAGACCAACGACTCACGACAGCTATGGAGAGAATGATACGAATAGTGGATGCTTTTACCACCGGGCTGAATGTATGAGAGAAATCGAGACTAGGAATCTGAGAGAACCCTTGAGCGATGAGGCGAGCCATATGTCGCTCAATACTGCCATCAGAGCGATATTTTGTTTGAAAAACCTACTTGGAGCTGACAATGTTTGTGTTCGGAGGTGGAGGAACCAGGTCCCATGTATTATTATTCTGTAGAGCGCTCATTTCTTCGGTCATAGCGGCGAGCCAAAGAGGATTTTTAGAAGCTGATTTGAATCCTTTTGGTTCAGACGTCGTAAGAAGAACATGATGCAAAGCAGTAGAAGCATAATACGCCAAATGCCGTGGTTTAAATATTCCAGCACGCGCGTGAGTTATCATATGGTGATCCGTAGGAGCAGGTGACAGATATTAGTCCTTGTTTACAAAGCAAAAAGATAGAATCAAAAGAAATATGACCTAAACGATTGTGCCACAATTCAAAGGAAGCACGCAAAGCAGTGTTCGACAACTGATAAAAAAAGGCAGGATGCACATGCTCGAGGATATATAGACCAGCATTACGACGACCTCTTGCGAGAAAGTCCTTGGTGTGACGACTCTGGATAGCAAAATAATGGTCAGAGAATAATATATCAACGGGATAATCTGAAGTGAGTTTACTGATAGACAATAAATTCTTGGTAAGTGATGGAACCACAAGAACATCCAATAAATTGAAGGAATTTGAAATACGCGAATGGCTAGTACGGGATATAGATAGAAGAGCACCATTACCGACAATGACACGATCAGAGCTTGTGAAGGGCTGTGAGGCATCGAGAGAGCCAGCATCAGGGGTAATGTGAGCGGAAGTGCCCGTATCGAGATACCAATCTCAAGCCTGAGAAGGAGAAACCGAGCAACTAGTAGAGAATGCCTCAGCAAGGTTAGCAATGGAAGACTGCAAGTATTGTTCGGGGCAGGCATCAGTGTAATGTCCTTCTTGCCGATATATTTGGCAGCGAGGCGATCGGTGTTGAGAGGAGTTGTTGCGGGGCCATTACCGCCATTACCACGATGGTGAGATGAGTTGTTGCGGCCATTACCACCATTGTTGTTGTTGCCACGCCATTCAGAGCTGCCACGGGAGGATGTCGACTGCTGTTGGCCGTAGAACGCAACTGTGGAAGGAGAGCTGTCCATGGATTCCTGAAATAGCGAAAAACTCTCAACTTTGGAGAGAAGATCGCGAAACGAGGGCAGAGCAGTCAAAGCCATTTGAGCAATCGAGAAGGAGAAGGAGGGACCAAGACCACGAAGGAACCAATGTGCCTTGTCCGTGTCATCGACCGGGCGACCCATAGCGGCTAACTGATCACAGAGAGCCTTAAACTCGCGTTCGTATTCAGTAACGGTGCGGGATCCTCGCTTGATGAGTTGTAAGTCATCCTTCAGCCGGAGTTCGTGAGCTTTGGATTTTTTGCTAAACGCAGCGTCTAGGGCAGCCCAGACGGCGCAGGACGTGGTTCAACCGAGGACCTCCGCCATGGCTTCTTCAGAAAGAAGCAAACTAACGAGTCGTTGATCTTGAACAGTCCAGGAGGCGTAGGCGGGGTTGGGAGTGGGAGCATCGGATGGAGACGCGAGGGCTGCGGGTGGTGGTGGAAACGAGCCATCGACGTATTTGAGAAGATCTTGACAAGTGAGAAGAGGCACAAGCTGCGAACGCCATAGGGGGAAATTTGACGGTGATAATTTGATAGTAACCATGTGAACAAGGGTGGAGAGGGGTAACTGATCGTCGGGGGCCATGGCGTGAGCGAGAGGCACGTGCGTGAGGTAGGGAGGGAGAAGGATCGAATTATATGGTTGATACCATGATAGGGTTTTCCACACAATTTAAAGTTTTATCCATTAATATAAATAGAGAGCAAAAAGATTTAAACATATCTAAAAAATTATACATAAAATAGAAAAACCCTAGATATAAGATTATCTAAATCTATCAAGAAAATATTCTATCAATTAATTATATTATAATAACTTATTTCATAATAAAGGGATCAAATTTTAAATTTGATAAATATATTGGTAGTATTTGAAAAGTATAAAAAGTTGTAAAAAAAAAAGAATATGCTGAGAATATTTTTTTGAGTTTAAATTTAGTGTTTTGGGTTAGAAATAAATTACTCCCTCCGTCCCAAAACATTAGTCCTGTTTTCCTTTTTCGTCTGTCCCAAACATTAGTCTTGCTTTCCTAAAATGGAAAATTAATACACACTCATTAATAAAATATTAATTTCCTCTATCTCACCCGCATTGGTATCTGTGCCGGAATGAAACAAGACTAATGATCCGGGACGGAGGTAGTATTATTTAATTTAATATTTACTGTATTTTGAGTTTGAGTTTGATATTTTGGGTTGGAGATAGCCTAAAGAAGTGCTGGCAGCCGTCGATCGGGTCTCCCATTCAGATGTTTCTGAGGTTTTTGACACTGCGTATTTGTCTCCCATCTTACTGAATTCTTTTTTTTCAGATGGAAGGAAAGTAGACTTATTTATTATACTGCTTTACTCTCCTATTCAAGAAATAAATATGTTTCACTTCACCCTCTTTTGCCTTTTCATTTGAATTAATTATGCCTTCGTCCAAATTATGGCCAGCAGATTTGATGCGTTTTTGTTAATCGAGGCAAAGATTAATCCCTTTCTTCTCTATTAAACTACTATTATCAGCGACCACAATGGTTGTGTTCGCATGCCACATCATCAATTTAATTAATAAAAAAATAAAATGTTATCTTTATTTCTCTCTCCTAAGGTCGACCAGCAACCAAAGCAACCACAAAAGATTTGCGGGCCCCACCTATATTTATTTCTCCATTCTTTATTTATTAACCAATAACATAGTGATATTTGTAATCCTCATATAAATTTATTAATTTTATATAAATGTAACAATAAAATGATTATATCTTTTATATAATTACATAAAAATGAATAAAATGAATAAAAATTATACCAAAATTCATAATTTTTTATTCTCAACAAATAGAGTCTAATATTGATATATATATTTTAAATTAAGATATATATATATATATATATTATTCTCTACCAAAATTGTGATATTATATATATAGGAAATATATTATTCTCTAATTATATTATTTTGTAGCAATGAGATTATTATTATTTTCTTTAAGGAAATATATTATTCTCTACCAAAATTTAAAGAGTATTATATATACTATTCATTAAAATATATATGCAATGTAATTTTATTTCTTAGTAGTTATGTTTTTTATGTAATTTATGTCAATTTTATTTTAATAATCTTTTTTATAAGTTATATATGTTTTAAATTAATTATTTTATTTTTATTAAAAAATTAAATAAATTTCAATATATACACTTGATCAAAGAAATTAATGACTTTTCTCGTGAGGAGATTACAGAGAGAAAATAAAGAGTTGTTGCATGGGGAAATGAAAAAGATGAGGAGAGGCCGAAAAGATTAAATGAGTTGACATCTGGGAAATGAAAACGATGGGAAAGAGAAAATGTAACTGCATAAAATAGAAAAGAGGTTAAATGAAATTTAGTGATAAAAACTTAAATTCTATAAAAGATAATGATTTTCTAAGTATTGTTTGTCTTCTCATTTAGACTAATTATTTGTTATAGAAAAAACAATATATTTAGCAACTATTCACTTGTTTAAGTTGTACTTCCTCCATTATAATTAGAGAAAAAATTTTAAAATACTCATTTTCCTTATCTTATATTTAAGAAATGTCCCATCTTATTAAATCAAATACTCAAAGGACATCTTTCTGACATATTTTATGATACCGTTGAATACTTTTCAGAAAAAGTTGTAAAAATTTAATTTCTCACTCCAATGTCGACCGGTGCCTACCAAAAAAACAAAATTTGTGGTGACACGTAAAAACAAAACAAAAAAAAAACTGGGTCAGGACCGTCCAACGATGCCAACCCTGTCAGTAGGGGTGGCAATCTCCAACCCGACACGACAACTCAACACGAACCTAACACGAAAAAAACGGGTTGGGTCAATCCATTTAATTTTCGGGTCAGTTTCGGGTCAACCCGTCCAACCCATTTAATTTTCGGGTCGGGTTCGGGTCAATCTCGGGTTGACCCGCGAACCCATTTGACCCACCAATAATATTAATTATTATTATTATTATTCATGAAATATAATTAAATAAATAAAATATAGCCTAAAACCAAATTTTTTAAATAGCGAACACAATTTTTTAATTTTTAAAATAATTAACACAGTTTATTAATTTTTAAATTAATTAACACATTTTTTTTAATTTTTAAAATGATTAAACAGGTCATTTCGGGTCAGTTTCGGGTCGACACGAAAATAAACAGGTCGGGTTCGGGTTGAGATTTCTGACCCGCAAAAATATACGGGTCGGGTTCAGGTTAGCGTGTCGCTTGTTATTATCAGGTCACAACCCGACCCGCCAACCCGAACCCGACCCATTTGCCACCCCTACCTGTCAGGCACGGTCTCGACCGGTCCCAATTTTTGTTTTTTAAAGATTCGATGTTTGACCGAAAATTCATTATTTACCCTAGTTGAAATTGTTTGTGTGCAGTCGGCAGCCTCTCTTCCCCATTGCTCTTTTTCTCATCGATTTTTTTAGGCTTCTCGTCGGCAGCGTGGTGGTCGACATCTCCACCAAGAAAAGTAGGTATTGGAGCATTTTAATTCATAGCAAATGGCCGATGAGGTAAGTTGGTTTGCTAAGTATTTTTTTCTCTTTGTGGTTGTGTACTTATGAGTTGAAAATTGTGGAGCATGCTTATCGATTTTTTTCCTCTTGAATTTTATGCTTATCGAGTTTGTATGCTATGAATTTGTTGACTATTGTTTGTATTTATTGAATTTTGCTCGAGCCTATTATTTTGTATGACTTGAATTTGCCGAATTATTCTACTTCAATATGTTGAAATTGCCTCAATTCAAAATTGGTTGTAGACTAAGTGATATAGGGTGTTGTGTTGTAGTAGATAGAAAATGATAATTATTGGCTCCATTTGAAATTGGTTGAAGTAGCTATGTTATTTATTGTTAAGATTTATTAGAATTTAATTCAATTTTTTATATTATGTGATTGAAAATAATTTTTAGATTTGATCCATATATGTGCAGGTTGAATTTATTAGACCTGATTTACGTAGTGCAACTTGTAAGGTCAATTTATGCACTAGAGACAATTAATGACACGTTGTATTCAATAGGGGGTGAAAATTTGTTCACTAGTTTTATGAATGGGCCATTTGGAAATTTGTTAATTTGAAAAAAAAAATGGACCTAGTGTCTCGCAGCCATTACTGCAACTGTTAAGTTACCAAATTAGGAGTCCTGACCCAAAAGCTTTATGGTTTCATATTGGTGGGCAGACTATTTGTTTAGGGGTGGGTGAGTTTGCACTAGTGACCAGGTTGGCATTTGGACCCACTGATTTTGATCCATGTGCTTCTCATGATCCTTCTGATTCGTCGGTGTATAGGTTGTTCTGTGGTAGTAAATCTATCACAGCTAGGGACTTATTACGGATATTTAAGGCTGGTGTAGTTCACCAGAATAATCATGATCTGTATTTGAGAGTGGCCAATATATTAGCCATGTGGAGCTTTGTGTTAGGGTATTCTGAAAAATGTAAGATCGAGAGTTGGGTCTTCGTTTTGGTAGAGAATTGGGCTAGTTGGAACCAATTTCCGTGGGGGGCATACGTGTATAAGTCCTTACCATACTATTTAGAGCAAGCTCACACGAGGATAGAAGCAAAAGGGACTCTTCATTTGGGCGGTCCTATTTGGATTCTGCAGGTATAATTTTATTTATTATTGTATTTATTAAATATCATAAGTTGATGAGTTATAATTCAAAGAAATATTTTGTAGGTTTGGGCCTATGAGACCATTCCGGACTTGGGTGGTAGCTGTGCCATTTTGGTGCATCCAGCTCTAATTCCCCGATTTATGAAATGGAAGTTTACAAGGTCAGCTACAGTTGATTGGGTGACGTTCTTTGCTCGTGAAGAGGTATGCATGCAAGTAAATTACTTATTTGTGAACTAACAATTTTTGTAACTGTATTTTGTTTTATTGTAGATTCAAGTTTTCGCCAACCTAATCCCATTTCCTTTTGAACAAGAGCTTTTGTACTATACTTCTTCTCAGTTGGAGGAGTCCCTAAGTGTTAACTTCTGACTACAAGAGAATCATGTACGTCCTGTCAGACATAGAGGTGATCATCGATCACAGAGCATTTCTATAGGACAAGGGTCTCGAGGACAAGGGGATCAGGGTGATAATGTGGGGGATGAGGGTGATGATGTGGGGGGGTGAGGGTCACGATGAGGGTCATGAGGTTCATGGCCCAACACCAATAGCAAGTGGGAAAACATTTTCATTGCCATCTTTCATAACAACAACCAATAAGATGTCTTTGCTTCTGCCCTTCAAGTGTGTGGCATCAATGACAATGACTTGTCTTAACAAATTGTTGTTGAAAGCTAACCTGGACACACCGAGCGCAATAAAAAAATGTTGGAATGCCCCATCTGGTGCGATATTTAAATTTGTCACCGTGCCAGGACTGTACTCCCGAAGCACCTCAAGATATCTAGGCAAGACCTTATGTTAGGTATTACTGTGTAATCCCACCTTAACTTGATGTTTTGATGTGTCAAAACTATATACCAAAGTCTAGGTTATAGAGTATTACCTCATGTAATCCTTGTATAGGATAATCGAGTTGTAATAGTCTAGGAAGGAAGATATCGTCAAAACTGTGGAGCAGTTTTGATGAAGACATCATTCTGATGAAATAACTGTCAAAGCATACAAGGCGAAGACAAGCAGAGCAGATCAAATCACAAAAACTGCGCAGACAGTTTCTTCCCTGCCAATGTCTGAACACTCGAAGAAAACTGATTGAGAGGCGCTCACAGTTTTCAAGTCAAGACAGTTTCACGTCCAAGAATGAGGTCGAGGCTTGTGTCGAGCAGTCGCAGAAGACCGTTGAGGAAGTCAACAAGAAAAGACAGATATTACTCAGTTGCGACTGGTGTACAATGTTGTTTGAATGTCTGACACATCAAGTACAAGCTACTCTGAAAAGTAGGCCGACGCAGCAGAGATATCAGAGGAGAAAGCGACTTTACACAGAGAAGAATGGACGATGATTGGACATTCTTCTCTATGTCTCTACCGGCTATTTTCTGGGTCTCCACCTATAAATAGCAGGAACTATAGAGACATAAAAACCTTTGCCAAATTCCTGTGCTAAATCACTTATCTATCTCGCACATTCATTTCTCCGACATACAAGCCTCTCCACAGAAGTTAGAGCTCAAAGCATTAAACATTCTTCAGAGAGAAGGCATTTATATCGTGGTTCATTTATTGAACACAAAGCATTTAGTGCTTACAGAATCTTCGGAGATTTACCGTGTTACTCTGGGAACACGAGGATTAGGTCAGCTGACTTAATCTACCTCATTGGTGTTCTTATTCCACGAATAAGAACACAGCAGCCTGCTCTTACAAAGGGAGAGTAGGTTATCACGGGCAACTGCCAAACTGCTGAAGTTCAAGGAAGAACTCAACCATCCAACCTACCGATGAGGGAAAAGGGAGGTTTGTCCTCAGTCCAGCTTCGAGCCGGTCCACAGAGAAGACGCAGAGCCTTCGACGAACTGAAGAAGGAGTGAAGTACAGCTGCCTGGGCGAGTGATCCTTTGTGCTGCAGACGGAGGTCTCTACAGCAACTGGCTATAGATCGTGAGGAGTGTACTCTCATTACTTAGTGAATTACCGGATCTGAAATCTGAAGAGTGGATGTAGGACTTAAGGCTCCGAACCACTATAAATATCCTGTGTCATTTACTGCTTCATTTACTTACGCACTTTACAGTTTTCTAGCATAACTAGGAATCTTCAACACTTATATCTTAAGTGTTGAAGTACATAAACTGTTAACTACTCACAACTGCAAAACTATTAAAACAAACTGCTGGCTAACGTGAATAGTATTAATTAACTGTTAAGCAAAAACTGTGCTAATAATTAGCTGAACTGTCTAAGTTAGAGTGTGAGTTTTTCACAATTATTACTTCCGCTGCATATTACACGTACTCTGATCTGGGACCAACACCTTATAAGAATCCGCTATGCTGTCATACATCAGGGAAATGATTGCATTTTGGATCGCAATGCAACAACATAACTCTCCCGAATCCCAAAAGTTTGTTGAATTTCAGCCATTATAGCTTTTGGTTTGATGATTTGACCCTGGCGACGCATCCTTCGGGCAAAATACGGAGCCACTACTTTTGAACGGACATTTCTGGATCCAATGCCCGCAAGATTCAACATACAATTATGATTTGGTTGAAAGTGGCGGATAATCCAGCAACCATCCCTGCACCTCGCACGTATATGAAACGTACAATTCTCATTTCGTTTGCAAATGTAATCGACACGGGTGCTATCAGACTTCTTCACTTTAAACTCTTGACGATGCTCCATATACCACAAACCAACAACAATTAGCAAATCATCTTTCTTCTAGAACATGGCACCCAAACTCAATTCCTGATCAAGTATGGATGCCACATCTCTCACAACAGGTGCCTCGGTCATATCCACTGGCATAATTGGTATTAGTCAATTATTCATATCACCTTGTATTGGACAACCTTCTCGTAGGGAGTTAATGGGCATAAGATTTGAAATAAAAGCACTCATACCTCCCGCTGATCTGATCAGTGTAGAAAATTCTGCAACTGTGCAACCCATCAAGAAATTTTCACCTTCATTATCAGAATCAGATACGGATGAAACTGAATCTAGATTGGCCTTGCCGTCTGCTTACTCTTCCACCACACCACCATCAATTCGTGTGTGGTATTCAGGATTGAAGTCAGCCTCCTCATCTTCATTATGATCTTCATGGAGTTCATCATTCAAGTCAGGAATACGTGAACCCCGACTTCCACCTTGAGAACCCATATCAAAATGCATAGAAGATGCAAATCTTTGAAGTGTAGGGATTTACCGTGAAGTGAATCACCAAATCCAAATAAGCAGGACCAATCATGGATGTTGAATACGATAAACAATTCACCAAAACCTAGCATGCTCCTATGAATTTAATTCGTGGATATAGAGATTACCGTTAATCCGTAGAGTCTGATCCGATCTTTCGCGTTTGAATATCCAACTTTAATTCAACCACGCGATACGATTAAATCTGCAGAAACAGAAGTTAGTAAACTAATTTCTTGATTTAATCGAAATAAAGAAAAATAGGAAGGAAGAAATCTTGTTCTCCAGATCAGATCTTCAGATCTGTATCCCAATGCTGTTCAGATCTGCTACTGGTGAGGATTCCACATATCTGTGAAGTATAATCCCGCATAATCTCGAATGTTATCAGTTCCGGTACGTAGACCAAATAATACAATGCAAGCAAAAGCTCCTAGATTCATGGAGATATAGAACAGCATATAAGTTATCATGCTTGCATATCCATTATTTGAGTCTCCAACAATTATTCCAATAATTACATATCCGATTTGACCTATGGACGAATATGCAAGCATACGTTTCATGCTTGTTTGAGTAATAGCAATGATATTTCCCAATATCATGCTAAGAATAGCTATCGAATCAAATGAAAGAAGAGTTGAGTAAATCAAAAATCCAAAGGAGGTTCATGGCCAAGAGGAAAGATGCGCGGGTAACGGTAATTTTGGAATGTACCAGTTGTATACAAAACGGTGTTAAGAAGGTATCAACGGGTATTTCCAGATATATTACTCAAAAGAACCGGCATAATACGCCCAATCGATTAGAATTGATAAAATTCTGCCCTTATTGTTACAAACATACGATTCATGGGGAAATAAAGAAATAGATTGAACCGAGTATTCTTATCCTTGAAAGGGGAAAAATGACATTATATAGAACACATTGAAATATAAATAGAAGATATTGCATTAAATAAAAAGAATCCTATTTGGAGTTACAATTAAGAAATATTTCGGGATAAGAAATAAACTAAACAAACAAACCATGGATAAATCCAAGCGACCTTTTCTTAAATCCAAGCGATCTTTTCGTAGGCGTTTGCCCCCGATTCAATCGGGGGATCGAATTGATTATAGAAACATGAGTTTAATTAGTCGATTTATTAGTGAACAGGGAAAAATATTATCTAGACGAGCGAATAGATTGACCTTGAAACAACAACGATTAATTACTATTGCTATAAAACAAGCTCGTATTTTATTTCTTCATGCTCGTTCCAAGTTCGAAGTACCATTTGTACAAATAAGAATCCCCTTCGTTACATGATTTCTTCTTCATATAGATAGATATAGGATCTATGGGGCAATTACTTAGAAGTACATTTTGTGCTACAGCCCTTCCTATCTGATAGAAAAGGATCCCATTATCCTGAACCGATCTTACCTGGGATCGCAAATCCCAAGCTTGTCTATGAAGAGCGGATCTAATTGTATTAGTGTCTATAATTGATTTCTTCTGTGTAATACTAATCGATAGGGT
>JAPKLW010000374.1:497386-501771 GCA_026898455.1 Plectranthus barbatus | reverse complement strand
AAAGAACAAGATAATAAAATCTCAGAATTTACGATCAATTCATTCAAAAAATTGTATCCATTTTTCATGATATTATGCATGGGTCAGGTATATCATGGCGAATTCTTCAGAAAAAATGGTGTCTTCCACAATGGAATCTGATAAGTGAGATTTCGAGTAAGTGTTTCCATAATCTTCTTCTGTCCGAAGAAATGATTCATCGAAATAATGAGTCATCATTGATATCGACACATCCGAGATCGCCAAATGTTCGGGAGTTCCTCTATTCAATCCTTTTCCTTCTTCTTGTTGCTGGATATCTCGTTCGTACACATCTTCTCTTTGTTTCCCGGGCCTCTAGTGAGTTACAGACAGAGTTCGAAAAGGTCAAATCTTTGATGATTCCATCATCTATGATTGAGTTACGAAAACTTCTGGATAGGTATCCTACATCTGTAGCGAATTCTTTCTGGTTAAAGAATCTCTTTCTAGTTGCTCTGGAACAATTAGGAGATTCTCTAGAAGAAATACGGGCTTCTGGCGGCAACATGCTTGGTCCCGCTTATGGGGTCAAATCACTACGTTCTAAGAAGAAATATTTGAGTATCAATCTCATCGATATCATCGATCTCATACCAAATCCCATCAATCGAATCACTTTTTCGAGAAATACGAGACATCTAAGTCATACAAGTAAAGAGATCTATTCATTGATAAGAAAAAGAAAAAACGTGAATGGGGGTTGGATTGATGATAAAATAGAATCCTGGGTCGCGAACAGTGATTCGATTGATGATGAAGAAAGAGAATTCTTGGTTCAGTTCTCCGCCTTAACGACAGAAAAAAGGATTGATCAAATTCTATTGAGTCTAACTCATAGTGATCATTTATCAAAGAATGACTCTGGTTATCAAATGATTGAACAACCGGGAGCAATTTACTTACGATACTTAGTTGACATTCATAAAAAGTATCTATTGAATTATGAGTTCAATACATCCTCTTTAGCAGAAAGACGGGTATTCCTTGCTCATTATCAGACAATCACTTATTCACAAACTTCGTGTGGGACTAATACTTTGCATTTCCCATCTCATGGAAAACCCTTTTCGCTCCGCTTAGCCTTATCCCCCTCTAGGGGGATTTTAGTGATAGGTTCTATAGGAACTGGACGATCCTATTTGGTCAAATACCTAGCGACAAACTCCTATGTTCCTTTCATTACGGTATTTTTGAACAAGTTCCTGGATAACAAGCCTAAAGGTTTTCTTATTGATGATATTGATGATAGTGACGATATTGATGATAGTGATAATATTGATGCTAGTGACGATATTGATGCTAGTGACGATATCGATCGTGACCTTGATACGGAGCTGGAACTGCTAACTATGATGAATGCGCTAACTATGGATATGATGCCGGAAATAGACCGATTTTATATCATCCTTCAATTTGAATTGGCAAAAGCAATGTCTCCCTGCATAATATGGATTCCAAACATTCATGATCTGGATGTGAATGAGTCGAATTACTTATCCCTCGGAACTGGATCTTGTGGAATCATATTGAATATTTGACGATACATTCCGTACCTTTCTAAAAAACCGATCCTTGTTTACCAACCACACATTGTCTAACCAAATCCAATTCTCTCTTGATACGTTCCTCAAAAAATCCGATTCGTGCGGATTCTTCCCCCAACTAACGAAGAGATCTTGGCGAAATTGCCACATATAAAATTGAGCACAATTTTGCAAAGAAATAGCCCACTTCTTTCTCGAGAGGAGATGGGAAACATGCTCAATATCATTTGATTGAATAGTTGACCCAGCCCTTTGTTGTTTGAAGAAACCCTCCACTTCAATTGGTATTTTTTCACGAAAAGCAGACATGAGATAAGAAATCCAGTGTTTCGCTAAGATTTTAAATAGCGGTCCCGAATTCAAGTTGATTCTATTTCGCCCCTTCCTCAGAGAAAGACGATCAAATAATTCCCAATCACGGTCCTTGCGGATCGGATCATCCATATAATATACAAAAAGAAACTCCAGATATTTGATATCTTTCTCTTTGAATAAGATCTCAATTCCAGCGACGGTTTCATTAGATATCTTACAACTAGAATCCCTCTTTTTTCCGATCCAGTTCCTCCACCACCGCGAACCCCAGTTAGATTCAGGCATGCTACACTTTTTAGTTATTGGGAGAACCCAAGCACTCTCTTTCGGATTCAGGAAACAACTCTCAGAGATCTTTTTTCCTTTTGGAAGATACATGAGCGAAACAATCAACCTATTGATATTGGAAGACCCAACCGATTCTTCCGAGGTATCATTTCTGGGTCCAATGGAATTCATAGGTATAGGAAGAAGCCCCCTCAAATAGAGATTTTTTCTTTCGACCATATTTCAATTGTTAATACGATATATAAGGACCGCTACTACAAATAGTATTACACCCCTGATCGTGAAATATCGATTGCTTGTTGAACCCTGTGAATTGCGTGAAAGTAGGATACTCAAAATTCGGGGGTCAAAGAGTTTTAGAAAACGTTCTTGGTGGAAAAAAATGTGAATGAAAGACCTCACTGAATTGAATTGGATCCATGAATCTAAGAAATGGTGAGAATTCTTGATCTCTCTCAATATCTCTCGCAATTCGAAAATCCAGGATTGGAATTGATGTCCTTTCATTGATTCCTCCTAAATTGCATTGATTTATCCTAAAGATTTCATTTCAATTGGAATTTGAATTTGGTTATTCACCATGTACGAGGATCCCCGCTAAGCATCCATGGCTGAATGGTTAAAGCGCCCAACTTATAATTGGCAAATTCTTAGGTTCAATTCCTACTGGATGCACGCCAATGGGACCCTCCAATAAGTCTATTGGAATTGGCTCTGCATCAATGGAATCTCATCACCCACACATAACGAATTGGTGTGGTATATTCATATCATAATATATGAACAGTAAGAAATAGCATTCTTATTGAGACTAGAACTCATAGGGAAGAAAATCGATTTATGGATGGAATCAAATATGCAGTATTTACAGACAAAAGTATTCGGTTATTGGGGAAAAATCAATATACTTCTAATGTCGAATCAGGATCAACTAGGACAGAACTAAAGCATTGGGTCGAACTCTTCTTTGGTGTCAAGGTAATAGCTATCAATAGTCATCGACTTCCACTGTATTTTTTCTCAACATTTATATTGATAAGAGTTTATTGAACAAATATAATTCATCGTGATAAGTGAAGGGGGTCTGTTTATTTATGTCCCGTAGGTTTTTACTTTATCTTATGATCTTGTGCAAATGCTGCTTTTTTTTATACAAGAAGGTGTTTTTGATTGACAAAAGGCTAGGAGATTCTTTATCCATTTTGACAATTCTGTATATTTTTTTCTTTTATCTAATAAATTTCTTGTATTTTAATCGAATCAATTCATTTTTATGTTTTGAGCCCATTAGAAAGTCTTTTTTTAGATTTGTTAATTCAACGGTTTGATTAGCTCGTAAAATCTCTTTTCTCTTTGTTTTAATTCAATTAAATTGATTTTGGTTCTGATTGTATCCATGTTGATACACCCCTTGTTCATTTGAAGTTTTGTTAATTCGATATTTTCTCGGGGTTGCTAACTCAATGGTAGAGTACTCGGCTTTTAAGTGCGGCTAGAATCTTTTACACATTTGGATGAAGTGACGAATTCGTCCATACCATTGGTAAACTTTGGAAGACCGCGACTGACCCTGAAAGGGAATAAATGGAAAAAATAGCATGTCGTTTCAATGGAAAGTTCTGAGGATATTTCATTCTTATCGGATTGGTACAAAACCTTCTTCGAATTCTTGGAATGGAACAAAACAAAGTTGGGTCGAATGAATAAATGGATAGGGGCCCTGCGGCTTTAATTAATTATTAGAAAAGAAAGAAAAAGCAACCAGCTTCTGTTCTTAATTTGAACAATTTCCCGATCTAATTAGACGTTTAAAAAAATTAGTGCCCGATACGGGAAGCACTTGAGTGGATTCTATTTTTTTAATGAATCCTAACTATTGACATTCTCTATTATGGAATGAAGATGTGTGTGTAAAAGAAGCAGTATATTGATAAAGAAAGTTTTTTCCGAAATCAAAAGAGCGATTGGGTCTAAAAAATAAAAGATTTCTAACCATCTTGTTATCCTATAACATTAACACGGACAAATTAAATGAAATGAATGGAAAAAGAGAGGGTAGAGGATCTGTTGATAAGTTTACTTGTCTCCCAGGTATCTATTTTTACTAGAATACTTTGTTTTGACTGTATCGCACTATGTATCATTTGATAACCCCCGAATCTTCTACCTTTAATTCAAATCGAAATTCAAATGGAGAAAATCCAAAGATATTTACAG
>JAPKLW010000374.1:449886-489886 GCA_026898455.1 Plectranthus barbatus | reverse complement strand
TATGATCGTCCCTATCGGTGAGACAAGAAGATACCATTGTTACGTGCATGTAAGTTTGTTTAACAGATAGGAGAAAAGTCAATTGTATACTCATTGTAATAAATGTTTTCTGTATACAAAACCCAACATGAAGTTCTTCTGTAGTTGGACTGTAATTCACATACGATGGCGGACTGACTGAGGATACGAACGGGATGTAGGGGGATGGCTCCCGCTGAGAAGTCCCAACACCAGTGTTGATTGTAGGATTCATAATAATATAAATATCAGGCTCCATGTAAAAACTAAAAAGTCGATGCAGCTCCGCATTCTCTGTCAGCAATGATGCTCTATTTCTTCCGCTTTGAGTTTGAGATGTAAAATAGATATAGTACTCACCTCCAATATCTTCTGCATCAAGAATCGTCTGGATGCTGCTTCTCAATGCAGCTATTGATATATTAGTCGTTGATAAGTAAATCAATCGTTCTTGACCGCCAATATAGTGTCACGATTGATCAAAATGCCCATTATAGTGCAAAAATAGGTTGCACCAATTCTCCATTTCAAATGGTTGAAAACGGGTTGAAAGGGAGAGAGAAAGACTGAATGAGAAAATGATGAGACAATTTTTTAGGTTTCTGTGGTGAATGCAATTTTGCAAATGAATAGAAGTATATAAAGTAAAGAGTTACGTATATATTCAATGAATGATTTCAAAGTCTACAAAAATAAATTGATTGAATTGATTAGTGCAGTGTAGTGCAGTGAAGTAACGTCAATTCAACGTACGAGTAATTTGAATTTCATTGTATTTTTCAACAAGTGAATTCAGTGTTCATTCATCTAGTCAAAAAAAATCTTTCATTGCCTTGTAGGCATGCCTGCTCACTATTAGTTGATGGTAACAAGTCAAGCAAACACAACTTTATCAATTGAAATATAAAAAAATGCCATAATTTATTATTGAAAAAGGCATTCATACAATAAAACAAAAAAAAATTCTAATTTAAAAAAAAAAAAAAGAAGAGGTAGGGATGCCGATCGGTTCAGACCGATCATCACCGCATTTCAGACCGGTCGGTATCCATAAGAATCGGTTGGCATCATTTAAAAAAAAGAAAAAGAACTTTTTGTCAGCACCAGTTCAGACCGGTCATCACCACATGCCGACCGGTCGGCATCAATTTAATAAAAAAGGAGTGAGGTCGGGACCACCGGTGGGGACCCATCTGAACCTATCGGCACCCTTTCTTTTCTTTTTTTACATTGTATTTCAAACCTAATCAAAGATTTAATACTTCAATTTATATAATTATTTCGACATCATCACACAAATAATTGTTTGATTAGATTGTTAATCACAAAAACATGTCAAATAATGTACTTTTGGGCATTTTTTTGAATGTTTTCATAAAAGTGGGTATTTTCATTACATTTTTTATAAAATTGGGCATTTCCAAATATTAACAGTTTCAATTATATGGTCTAGTTTAATCTTACACGTTTGTCAAAAGTAATTTATAAAAATAACATATTTAAACAAATTTCCAATATTACTCATATTTAATTTAAAATATTAACTAACCTCTCTTTTTCATAATTTTATTTTTAAAATTATCATTTTCCAAAGTTATCCAGGGATGCAATTATAAATTACTAGACAAAAACAATACCAAATATAAAAAATGGACCAATTAATTAGAATATTATAAAATAATAACTCGGATCAAATAATTGAAATGGAGGGAATAATACTTAATATTCCATGTTGATATTGGCGTCCCGCATGATCTACAAACTTATTGATGAGTATCTTTATTTATTTGCAACCTCAGTAATTATTCGGCAAAATATTCAAATATGTACCGAATCAAGTGTGTTTTATTAAATTTACTCTACACTATTCAAATGTTTAAATAAACTCGATATACACCCGTACCTTGTACGGAATAGTTATATATATATATATATATCTTTTTATTAAAATGTATCTCAAAATTTTGAAATATACATTTAAATTTCTGAAAAAAAATCTCACAGTACTAATAATTAGAAATGATCACAACGTATGATAACGCAACCTTATCACCTCCAAATATCTACTCCCTCCGTCCTAATTTATTAGTCTCATTTTTCTTTTCGGTCTGTCACATTTCCTAAAATGACAAACTTTTTTGCACTCACCAATAAAATATTAAATTTCACTACACTCACAAACATTGATTATTGTGTCATTTCGCTTCAGGACTATTAATTCGGGATGGAGGGAGTATAAAAATTAATAAGATCTTGAATCATGATTACATTTTGCATTAAAGTGTAATATATTACATATGTTGTATATTGTAACAAAATTATGTCTTGTAATATTATATTATATTATAAATTTAGCAGTAGCAACTAACTTTATAATATTTTGTATTGAAATTTATAAATATATATTAAATAATATTATACTTTATGAGTTATTATAATCATGTTAATATATATATACATATATATATATATGAATATATAATATCTATACATATATATATATATATAGTTAGTCATTACTTTATTTTATTTCATAATCTTATATGATTTATGTATCACATTTTAATATTATGAGTTATTTTTCATTTTGTGGTAATATATATTGTTGGTCCCAGATCAGAGTACGAGTAATGTGCAGCGGAAGTATTCAAACAGTTAAATACACTCTAACTATGAGCAGTTCAGTTCACAGTTAACGCAGTTTTTTGCTTAACAGTTTTTAGAAACCCAGTTTAAGTTAGCCAGCAGATTAGGTTAACAGTTTGACAGTTACTAGCAGTCAATAGTTTATACGCTTTAACACTTACACCATAAGTGTTGAAGGTTTCAAGATATAGTTGAAAACTGTAAAGTGCGTAAGGTAAATAAAACTGTAAACGACACAAAATATTTATAGTGGTTCGGAGCCTTAAGTCCTACGTCCACTCTTCGGATATCAGATCCAGTAATTCAATAAGTTATGAAGATACAATCCTCACGATCTATAGCCAGTTGCTGTAGAAACCTCTGTCCACAGCACAATGAATCACTCGCCCAGGTAGTTGTACTTCACTCCTTCTTCAGTCCGTCGAAGGCTCTGCGTCTTCTCTGTGGACCGGCTCGAATTCGGATTGAGGACAAACCTCCCTTTTCCTTCTTCGGTAGGTAGGATGGTTGTGTTCTTCCCAGAACGTTCACTGGTCGGCAGTTGCCCGTGATAACCTGTTCTTCCTTTGCAAGATCAGGCTGCTATGTTCTTACTCTGAAAGTAAGAACACCAAGATAGTAGATTAAGTCAGCAGACTTAATCCTCGTGTACTCAAAGTCACACGGTGAATCTCCAAAGATTCTGTAGCAATGAATGCTTCGTGTTCAATAAATGAACCACGGTATTAATGTCTTCTCGCTTGATAGCGTTTAATGCTTCAGCTATTAGTTTCAGCAGAGAGACAATGAAAGTATCGGAGATTCAAATCTGCGAATATATTCAGATGAGCAGAGAGGCAAAGGTTTTTATGTCTCTGTTGTTCCTGCTATTTATAGGTGAGACACCAGAAAATAGCCGGTAGAGACATTGGTAAGGACGTCCAATCATAGTCCATGCTCTTCTGAAAAGTCACTTGTCTTTCTGCTTTTTCTGCTACAACGTCCTGCTTTTCTGAGCAGTTTGTACTTGTTGTGTCAGACGTCGAACAACGTTGTACGCCAGTCGCAGCTGAGTATCTGACTGTCTTTTATCAGTGACTTCTTTGAAGTTCCTGCGACTTGTTCGACATCATGTCATGCACACATTCCTTGACGCGAAACTGTCTTGGTCTGAAACTGTGAGCGCCTCTCAACAGTTTCTATGTGAAGACTGTGTCCACAGTTTTCGTGACCTTGCTCTGCTCGTCTTCGTCTTGTATGTTTGACAGTTATTTTATCTGAATGGCGTCTTTTTCAAAACTGTTCCACAGTTTTGATGATTTCCTTCTTCCTAGACTATAACAACTCGATCATCCTATACAAGGATTACATGAGGTAATAACTCTAACGCCTAGACTTTGGTATATAGTTTTGACACATCTAAACATCAAATTAAGGTAGTATTTCTACATCAATGCCTAACAATTTCCCCCTTTTTGATGTTGTCAAAACCATACCTCTAAGTCTATCTAAGTCGATGAGAAGATGCAGTTGACCTGAGTTTACAAGTTTTTCTATCTAACAATACTCAAAACTGTGCCTCTTCTACACTCGACCTATTCTAAATGATCTTCCCCCTTAATGGGATAATACTTCTCAAATAAAATCAAACAATTTAGAGCAATGAGAGAGGAAGGATTGCTGATCACACTGGAAAATGTGAATTCAGCTAGACAAGAATCATGGTAAGAGACAATGAGCACTTGTCTTCAAACCAACAGTTTTTCACTTTTCAATAGATATGATCAGTTACAAGTACATGAAAAGTTTCAAAACTGCAGTAATAAAAGACATTCAGAATGCAATTAAGGCAAAATGGGAATTCATGACCTTTGCTTACTTGTCTTGATTCTTGTCCTTCTCCCTTTTTTGATTCGAGGAGTCTGCGTCTTTTGGCTTCGATGAAGTTGCGGTAGATATTGGAAACAAACCAGCTTGCGTCTTGAGGACTGCGGTTACATCTGAGAGGTGTTTCCTATCTTCTTCTCTGGCAGCCATTAGTAAATTTAGCTTCATTGTAATGTCCTCATCCTGCTTCATGCGCTCTTCTTCTTGCTTTATGTATTCCTCATCTCGTCTTCTCTGTTCCTCTTCTCGCTTACTCTGTTCCTCTTCTCGCTTACGATCAATTAAGATCAATTGCTGCTTCAACGACTCATCCCTTCTCTCTTCCCCCTTTTTGACAATATCAAGAACAAGAGCCATCTGCTGTTCCACTCGATGATCTATCTCTTATCTCAGAACATTATAGGGTAGAGGATTTACAGCTACGAAAAGAGGATTTGGAGACAAAATTTCTTCAACTGTGGCTAATGCTCTAGAGTTGTCATGGGTTTGACTCTGAGAGGTAGCAGTGGAGATCTCAGGTAGAGGAGGAGCTTGATTCTTTGCTGCCTCTTCCTCCTTTTGTGTAGCTACGGCTGCTACTGCTTCATGTTTAGCCTGTTCAGCAGCGGCTTCTGCTTCCTTTCGAAGTGCTTCAGCACTTGCAGCTTCTTCCTCTTGTCTCTTTAGCTCAGTAGCTTCTGCCTCTAGTCGTTGGAGCTCAGCAGCTTCTTCCTCTTTGCGCTTTAGCTCTGCTGATACCTCTTCTTCTTGCTTCTTTTTCAGCTCAGCAGCTGCAGCTTCCTCTTGCTGCCGTTTAAGTTCAGCGGCTGCAACTTCTTCCTCTTTCTTCCTTCTGAGCTCAGCAGCTCCCTCTTCTTCTTGCTTTCGCATGAGTTCTGCTGTTGCTTGTGCTTCTTGCTGATGTTTTAGCTCAGCAGCTTCTTCTTCTTTCTGTCTTTGGAGATCAGCTGCTGCTGCTTCTTCTTGGATTTGAAGTTGAGATAGACGACTCCGGAACATTTGTGCATTGTTGTTCAGCTGTCGTCGTTGAGCATCTAGTTCTTGCTGCTTGGAGTCAAGTTCTTGTCGCTGGATGTCCAATTGCTCAAGAGCTGTGTGATATTCATCTATCTATCTTCTGATGATTTCTAAAGTTGATGATGTTGCTCTTGTTGTCTCCCGTTGAGAGTCACAATGAACAATTCCCCCTGAAGCCAAGAGGGTTACGATTTTATCTTCCTCTAGCGATACTTGTTTATGAGACGTGGATTTCTCAGAGCTGGAGGATGATGAGCATCTCTTCTCTTCAGGATGTTCTATTTTGGAATTCGGAGCTGTGTTCGATGGTATGGAGGATTGACCTGCCCCTACCAGCATAGCATCAAAATGCAGTTTCTTGGCAACTGTTCAGATTGGTTTATCATGGTTTTTCTTCCTTTTCTTCTGACGTTGAAGCTGTTCAGCAACTGGTTGGTTATCTGGCTGTGAGATGTCTTTAGAATTAATATCTGGTTGCGTCCTTTTTCGTCTGTTTTGTCTATGTGCAGGCTTTAGAGTGGAAGTGCCTGTCCTTTTTTATTTCTTGGACTCTTCAGCAGTTCGAACTGTCGGAATGTTTTTGAGATCCTCAGATGTCTCAGCATCTATTTCCATGTTGTCCAAACTGTCATCGTCTACATTCTTTTGAGCTACACGATAAACTGGAACCTTTGGCGGAATAAAGTCGGATGATATGAGATCTTCTCCTTCATCTTATATTCATAGAATGCGCTCAAGAAGGTAGCTGACCTTCAGTCCTAAACCGACGCTCGAAGAGAACTTCCCTTCGGTTGGAATATCTCTGTTCTTCTTTGCATTCTCCAGTAATCGACCAAAGATGTATGTCGCCCAATTTCCTCCAGGGCAGTCATCAAGAGCCATCATTAGAGAATATTTGGGACTACTTAGCTCAGATAAGGATCCAATCCCACAATAGATCATTCTCAGCATGATTTCACTGAGTATCTTGGAAGATGGGTTCAGTTCGGATACCTTTATGGCAGCTTTAAATTTTTTGGGTGCCTCTGGCTTTTTCCATTTTAGCCAGTGAGCCTTCAATCCATCCTTATTGTTCTGAAGATAGCTGGCGATATCGACTCCGGTCTTTGGTAAATGTAGATGTTGAGAAACAAGAGCAGGATCGACCTTTATCTTCTTCATGTTAACTGTAGTGTGGAAGAATCGATCTTTGTCGTCGAATGTGGCATTTTCATAGAATTCAATGACTCGATTTGGATTGAATCTCTGAGGACATGCAGTTAGGAACTTCGTTAGGTTCTCACTTAGTAGCTTTCCCGCAATCTCTTAGGCAATCAACTCGTCGGTGGTGATTGAGAAGAAGTTCTTCCAGTTCAGAATTTTCTCCTTCGTGACCTGTGATATTAGAAGCTATCAATCGATGGTCTTGGAGTCTTCAACTAACTGAAATAGTTCATCCTTTGAGGTTTCCTCAGTGACGACAAGCTTTTCAGGATTTTCAGAAGTGCTGGCATCCATGATTTTGTGTTTCTCCTTCGGACTGAACTAGATATGGAGGGTGGTTGATCTGGAAATACTTGGAGTGGAGTCCTTGAATATCTTTGACTGATGGAGTAGCAGTGGGGGAATGTTCAAGACAGCGGGAATAAGGATTTACAAAATCATGATGATCGATTTCTATCCAGATCATTGGCTGAGATTCAAACCCCTTTTTGTCTTGAACGACCGAGATTGATGCTGACGTTGGTGTCTGTTCGGGTTATCTAGCACGCCGTGTAGCAACGTATGGAAGGATTGACGTGGCTCCGGGTTATACGCCATCGTGCTGTTCTGCATTTAATGTGATGTGCCGCTGAAATCTCTGCGGTAATCGAAAATACACTTCATTATGATCAACAGTTTTCTCTCTCCTCAATCTTTGTCGAGAGTTGCAGAAGATAGTTTGAAAGGCTATCTCAAAGAAGAAAAACTGAGCTGCTACATCTCTTGCCAGTTAAAGAACTGTCTATTCTCTGAACATATGGCATGGAAGCCTTGACAGTCTCTTCGCGTAGTGGCCAATTTGTTCTAGAGATTTGGTCGAAGACATTTATAGCATCTGACAATAGCATGATTTCAGTCTTCTGACCAATTGACTATGAGTGTGACGTAGCCGGCATTTACTTTATTTGCCATCCTTTTCAATCAGAGCTCAGGATAGCCTATAAATGTCCATTTTCCAAGAATCGAAACTCCACGCTATTCTTTTCCAGAAAGCATCCGATCTTTCATAAAAATGTCTTCCTCTTCTTCGTCTTCCTCCCCTTTAGATCTCACAAAGGAGATGAGAAAGATAACCATCCGGAGAAATAAGATCCTAGATGGAGAAAACCTTCGTGCTTCATGTTGGAGAATTCCAGAAGCTCACGACAAATTGATGGACAACTTGAGAGCAAATGATCTAGAGCATTTTGTAACTGTAACACCTCACTCATTTCATGAAGATGTGCTCAGGTTGTTGATGTACTATGCCACAGTTTCAGATGAGAAGATCTTCTGCAGTATCAATAGAGCAAATTTCTCCTGGTCGGCGGACTATTTTGCAGATGTATTTGGGCTTCCAAGAGGTGGATCGTCGGTCGTCCACTATCAATGGGAGGAGACGGCTCCAGAGTGGTCAACTTGGCAAGATTGGAGAATGTGGAACATTGATTTTCTTTCAACTGTCTCAAGTGGATTTCTCAAGCCACGTTACAGAGTGTCCTATGATGTGGTTAATCAGATGTTGGTCTGTAACACTCCGCATGATACTGACTTCTCTCCGTCTGTCTGGAAAGCAATGCTGGCATTTGAGGACCATGCTCAGGTGGATTGGGCAGGTTTCATATTCGATCGCCTGAGTACCTCGCTGCTGAAACTGCCTGATGACATTATCCCCTATGGCATGCAGTTGAGTTGGCTCCTCGAGAGACACATTCCCTCCTTGAAGACAGGCCCAACGAATCAAGGTGTATCCGACTACTATCCAACCAGTGGAATAGCTTAATCGACTCCCATAAATAACTGAACTGGTGTAATTGGCTCCCTTTTTGTATATGTACCTTGTGCCACCTTTTGATAGTAATGAAAAAATAGTTCAGTTCCCTTAATAACTGTGTCATCCATCGTTTGACGATGTAAAATCTTGTAAATTTTTACTTGCACACGACAGTTCTCAGTTAATCAATCCGCGACTCTTCAGATTCTGATTGTGAAATACGAAGCGATGTAACCTTTTTGGGATGTCATTCCTTCTTTTAAATGGAGGGGCATTATTTCGATCATCCCACGATCACCTCCATAAATATCTTTTCATGAAAATATTATCAGCGTCACTTCCCATTCCATACGAAATATCCTAACTCCTCATATCTCCAACCATGTTTTCTGCAAAGAGCATCTCCATTGATCGTAACGCGATCTTCCACAGGATTGGTCTGCAGGTTGAGTATGTACTTGAGCCTCATGTGTACGATGACGTAATGAAGGACTTGAGAGCCAACGGTCTGGAGAAGTTCGTGAGCCTACGGCCTCATAAGTTTCAAAAGGATGTCTTGAGGTCATTTGCCCATTCCAGCCATATCTCAGGAGAGAAGGAAATCTTTGGCGTCGTCAATGGTCAGCTGGTTTGCTGGTCTCCTGATTCCTTTTCCAAGGACTTTGGGCTCCCTCGAGGTCGCACACAAGTTCAAAACTATTTTGAAGGTGTGACAGCGCCTGAGTGGTCTGCTTGGAATAGATGGAAGGAGGATGGTGCTGAATTTCACCCTAGGGCATCGGCATATTGGCTGATGCCTAGATATAGAGTGGTTTTCGACATCATCAACCACATGATCGTCGGTAATCCTCTGCTGGATCTGGACTTCTCTCCGGCTGTTTGGAAGGGAATGATGGCCTTCGAAGCTGAAGAGGAAGTTGACTGGGCTGCATTCGTCTTCACACAGGTGCGGGAGTCCTTGGAGCTTCTGCCTGACGTTCTAGTTCCTTATGGGATGCAGCTGAGCTGGCTCTTGGAGCAGAAATTCCCATCCCTAGTGCAAGGCCCGACCAATATTAGGGATTTTGACTTCCATACCCCTAGGCCTCGTCCTTCTTTATAGCTGTAGCCAGTATTTCAAACTTTTGTGTATTGTAGATTTTGATTCAGTAATGTACTCCTTGTTTCTGAAATGAACTTGCTTTAACTTTCCAGTTTTGAATCACAGAACTTGATCATACAGCTTCCTTAATTGTATACTGCAATCACTTGAATGTGATACAGACCTTTAAGATCTCAGAATCTGAACTTCCCTATTTTAGAAGCAGATAAGAGGTCTTGAGATCTTAGCCGTACATTCATTGATTGATTGCATAGTCTGTTCCTGTAGCTTCCTGTAGACTTTGTCTTTACGTCTATTCTAGAGTAATGAGATGCAGGGCAATCACTTCTGATTCCTCGATCTTTGCACAGAATTTACTTATAAATACTCTTGGCCTGAAGGAATACTTATCACTTCATATTTGCAAGAGTTTCTTTGCTCCACAGAACCAAAAAAAAAAGATGAATCTTCCTCTGAGCACTGTGACCGATCATCTGAAGATTTCTATCTGATAAGCTCGTATTTTGCCTCACTTATCACATTGTTTTCTTATTGGTTTCTTGCATTTACTTGAGTTTTTAGTTAATAATCGAGCATGAACTGTTTCTAGGGGATATTATGCTTGTCATGGTCATATTTTGTAGGTTTGAGGCCAAAATCAATGAAAACCCGTACCGAAAGCAATTGATGTTCAAAGAAACAGTCACGAATTCTTCCACACGTGGAATCTGACCCAATGGAGCATGGAAATAGAAAGATCATAGAGTTAGCTTTCCAACGCAACTGGAATCGGGAGCGAAAGTTATGGCCAAAACCGTGAGACTGCGCAGAAAGAGTCGAATGAGGGAATCTCGGGCGACACAGAGGTTTCTGTCTCGATCGACAGGGCCCCGTCGATCGAGACAATGGACAAATTTTGGAAGATTTTGATCTGCAGCCGTGTCGATCGACATGCAGCCCGTCGATCGACACGCGCGCCGGAAAGGCATATTTTTGCCCAATTTGGAGATATTTCCTTCACAAGCCATTACCTTTTGAAGATTTAATTTCTCCCCCTATAAATAAGACCTTATTAGCTCGAAAAATACATCTCTTTTATCGTTATTTTCAGCATTAAACTCTTTATTTTTCCAGTACTCTTTATTTTATTGTTGCTTTGGATTCAAGACAATCAAGTACTTCAAGGTTCCTATTTCTTTAATGATTCAAGTAAGTTTAATTATTTTTATTGCAATGTTTATTTCAATTATGTTAGGCTAGAACCCTTAACAGGTTCTAGGGTTTTCTCCATTCTTTTTGGCATGTGTTAATTCGATTAATTCCAACCCTGATTAATTGGTTCAAATTCTATGGTTTTCAATCCAAAATATATTTTCAATTGAAGGATCGAGAGATGAAAATTGGATTAGGTTTATAGTTATTAATTTGAGACCAAGTGGAGATAATTAATAACAGGAAAATAGAATTTTGATACAATTGTTATCTGTCTCAAAAGGAAGATTCAGTTGTAGGGTTTTAATCTGTATTTTTATCGAGATTGGCTAGTTTGTGTTATTGAGACTCAAAAGGTAAAATTCACTTTCTAGTAATCTAGGTTTTAATTGCCTAATCAAGGAATTAATTCCAATTTAACAGATTTCCCACCTTAATAATTATTTTGGGTTTGGATTGATTGTTTATGCATGTTGAATTGGATTGATTGATTTCCCTGGAATCTGTGCTTTTTATTTATTGAATTTTATTCCAAAAGTTATTTTCTATTTTGAAAACAAAAACCCTTCTCAATTTTGGATTTGCTCAAACAGCGAATAGATAAACTATGCCAGTACATGAAATAATCTCGTTGCACTATCCCTGTGGGTTCGACAAACCTTTGGATTTATAAATTTATTTTCATCGCTATATTATAATGAAACTGTAATTTTTACAACGATCAAATTGGCGCCGTTGCCGAGGATAGTCAGATTGTGGTTTGTTACTGTTTTGTTTGAAATCTTCTGGATTGGGTATTATTATTTTTTTCTAGTTTTCGCGTGTGTGAGTGTGTGGTTTTCGTGTCTGTTTCGACCGACGCAGCTTCAACATCGATCGACTCAGGACCATCAACGTTGTTCGACACGTCCCCGTGTCGGTCAACGTGAATTGATGTTTCAACCCTTCTTCTTGCAGGTGCATGAATACGAGGAGCAACGAGAAGAAGATGGTGAATGGTGATTATCTAACTCTAGAAGAGCGACGAATTTTGGTAACTGAAGCATATCTACTGAGGAGAGAATTAAGAGAAATACAAGAGAGGCAAGCTGCACTTCTAGAGGTTAATGCAGCTCAGCCCAAAAAGACAATCATTGATGAAGTCCTATCCAAAATCCAGCCATCATCGACATGGATCGATGAGAGAAACGAAGCCAGAAAGGCTAATGAGTCAATCATTGATGACATCCTGTCCAGAGTAAAGCCAGACACTGAAGCACACATAGTCAAGGAGGACATTGAAGTGAAAGAGGCTGAAAACAAAGAAGAAAAAGTTGAGGCTGAGCCGTCTGAGTCAATTGATGTGGTCACTCCAATACACAAAGGAGAGGGCAATCAAGCTAATGACAAAGGAGAAGACCAAAGGAAATTTCTGAAGGATTTGGAGGCCATTGCAAAAAGGACCAAACCAAAGCCTCCTGATTCATGCTATCTTGATTGCAAGACCTCTTGCTTTGCACCATCAAACATTCAATTGTTGCGGTTGTTGCAATACATATTCCAACCTCCTTGATGAGCTTCACAGGTTTTCCACCAAAAATATCTTTTATGGGTTTAAATTATTTGTTTCTTGCATGTTGATCAGATTGGTAGATTTCCCTAGGATCTGTGCTTTCATATATTTAAATTTTGTTTAAAAAGTTGTTTTCATAAAACCAAAACCCCTTAAATTTGGATTTTCCCAAACAAAAGATTGAAAAACTACACTCAGTACATGAATTACTTTCGTTGCACTATCTCTGTGGGTTCGACATACCTTCGGGTTATCTATAAATTAATTTGCCCTGTGTTATAATCTGTGTGCAGATTTTGCATCGATCAAATTGGCGTCGTTGCCCGGGATAGTCAGATTTTATTTTGTTATTGGATTGTTTTGATATTTTTTGGATTGAGTTTTTTTATTTTATTTTCGAGTTCGTGTGCGTGTGTGACTTTTCAGGTTTTGCGCTCTATTTCGATCGATACGTAGTTTCGATCAACACACTACGTGTCAATTGACACAGCCGCAACACCCATGTCGATCGACAGAGCCCCTGTCGATCGACACAGAGGCTGATTCCTGCCTTTTGTTTTCTTTTCAGGTGCATGAACATAAGAGCTCGGGGGAGGAATCTTGAAGCCTTCAATTCAGAGATAGAAGCCACCCGTAGGAGAAACAAAAGCAAAGGAAATAACAAGGAAAGAGAGGCAGAGATGGAGCAACCACCAAAAGCACAACTTCAAAACATGACTCCCGAGGAACAAAGACAGTTTGTGAATGAGGTCCGACAACTGAGGGAGCAACTCCAAGCAGCCCAAGTAATTCAAGCAGAACAAGCTGCCAGAGTGGCAGCCATGAACAATGGAGGAAACCCTGAAAGGCAGATTGTGGTGCCTCAAAGATCCATTCTTGATCGCTTCCTGCCACAGAGAGAGGAGCCAGGATTCCAAGTTGGCATTGATGCCAACAACTTTGAGCTGAAGACAAGCCTGATTCAGATGGTCCAGCAGAACCAGTATCCAGGGAAGGCCATCGAAGACCTGTATGCTCACCTCAGCCAGTTCATCGAGGTGTGCAATACGGTGAAGCAGAATGGAGTGCCTCAAGACACCATCCGGATGTGCTTATTTTTTTTTTCTCTAAGGGATGAGGCCCGGTCTTGGTTTGCTAGCTTGGACAGGAGCAGGATTGCCATATGCGCACAGCTTCGAGCAGAGTTTCTCACCAACATCTTTCCGCCCAGTGTCATCATGAAGAGGAAGTCCGACATCACTCACTTCAGTCAGAAGTACTACGAGACCCTCTATGAAGCTTGGAAGAGATACACGGAGCTGTTAAGGAGGTGCCCCGACCATGGGATTGATCTTGAGATGCAGGTGGGCCACTTTTATGAAGGACTGAACCCTCACATGAAGGAATTGGTGGATGCTTCAGCTGGAGGCATTCTTATGAAGAAGAGTGGAGCCGAGGGGATGCAACTTCTTACAGATTTGGCTCTCAACAGTCATCAATGGCCTACTGAAAGGCAGAAAGCAGTCAAGGCAGTGACCACTACTCCGGAAATTGATGTGGTGGCAGAAGTGAAGAAGCTTAGAGAAGAGTTCGCCAAGTTGGAGGTCGGTAGAGCCTCGGTAGCAGCTATTTCAGATCCCAACACGACCATTGTTCTCGTTAAGGCTGACTACATCTACCGAGGAGGCAGTTCGAGCACCTCCAATACTGTTGAAGTGAATTACGCCAATGGGGGTTACAACAACAACAACTATCGAGCCAACAATCAAGGGTACAATTACAGTGCTAAGAACCATCCTGGTTTTTCTTATTCTAACCCTTATGCAGCTGAAAGTCCTCCACCGGGGTTCAGTGTTGGAGCCGGGGGAGAGATTGTGGAAAAGAAGAGGTCCGTGCTGGAGGAGACACTCGACAAGTTCATCAAAAGCTCCGACAATAGGTTTAGCAAGGTGGAAACTGAAGTGAAGAACATGTCCACTCGCATGCAGCATATGACGAAGCACCTTCAGATGCTCGATACACAGCTCAGTCAGATTGCTACTACCTTGAGCAATCAACACAAGCCAGGCCAGCTCCCCAGCACCACAGAAGTCAATCTTGACAAGGCAAAACAAGTCAATGCCATTTCCTTGAGGTTCGGTACGAGGTACGATGGTCCTAGCATGCCCGATGATGATTTTGGGGCTGAAGAAGAGGAAATTCCCGCAGAAGATGCCTCTATTTTGACCGACACAGAGCCTGTGTCGGTCGATACAGAGGACAGTCAAAGAAGCAGAGGATGATAAGCAGGCAGCTCGACCGATAGGGGGGATGCAGCCGTGTCGATCGACACCCCCCTTGTCGATCGACATGCAGGACAGGGAGCAGCGGTCGACAGGCAGGCAGCTCGACCGACACAAGGGCCACATGGAGCTGAAAATTCAAAGAAGAAAGGTGATCCTACTCCTCCAATGCCCTTTCCCCAAAAATTTGCAAAGAAGAAGGAGGACTCCAAATTTGCTCGATTCGTGGAGAATCTCAAGAAGGTCAACATCAGCATTCCGTTGATCGAGGTTCTCCGAGAGATTCCCGGCTACATGAAGTTCTTGAGGAAGCTGATGAGCGAGATAAAGTCGGTAATTGATGATCAAATTATTTCTATTCATGAGCAGTGCATTCTTCTTTTACAGAAACAGGTTCCAACCAAGAGGTCCGATCCGGGATGCTTCTCTATTCTGATCGAGATTGGGGGCAAGGAGTTTAGGAATGTCCTCTGCGACACAGATGCAAGTATCAACTTGATGCCATATTCAGTCTTCCAGAAGCTGTAGATAGGCGAGATGAGGATAACCTCAATCACCCTTCAAATGGTTGATCGCTCAATTTCTCGACCAAGGGGAGTTGTGGAAGATGTTTTAATTCGTGTTGGTCATTTAATTTTTCCTGCTGACTTTGTTGTGTTGGATATGAAGGAACAGCATGGAATGCCAATGATCCTTGGAAGAGAGTTCTTGAGGACGAGTGGAGCCTTGATAGACTGCCGAGATGGAGAGATTACACTCCGAGGGAATGATGAGACGATCACCTTTGTGATCGACAAGAGTTTGAAGGAAGCAACTTGCCATAACATCTCTACCATTGAGGAAGATGAAGAAGCCGCTGAGATTGAATGGGAGTGCGAAAACGGGATGGCAAAATTGCCAATTACACCATCCTCTTCCGAGCAAACCACTATTATTCAAGATCGGATGGTTTACATGATCGATGCAAGGGGGCGGCGAGTCTGGACCCGACCTCCTTGGTGAAGGATCCCTACCGTCGAGCCACGATGATAACTAAGGCACTGAATGGGAGGTAACCCATTGCTTTACTTGCTTTATTTCAATTTTTATCTAATTTTTGTGTGGTGCTTTTGTTTCCAATAAAAAAAAATCAGAGCTCTGTCTCGATCGACACACGGGGTGTCGATCGACACAGAGGTGATCGACGGAGCACACTTCGACCTACCACCCCGGTCAACAGGAAGGCTCTGTGTTGATCGTCAGGCCCCCTGTTGATCGACACAGAGTGCAAGCAGCCAGCAGTTTTCATCTTTCGCGTTCTGCAGCCTCCGAGGGATAAAAAGTTGGCGTTTGAGACCAACATTGAGGTACAGTTTCACTCCTAGTCTGATTTTCAAACTTATTCCCTTTGCCAATTGAATAAGTTTGGGGGAAGGAGGACTTCGAGTCGAAACTATTTCTTCCCTTTCACTTTATGCTTTCGGTTTGTTTAAATTTTTGCCTAGTTTAAAATTTTTTATTGCATTGTTGAATAAAATTGTGATTTTGTGAGAAAATTTACAAAGCTATGAGATAACCCTAGCAAGAATGCAAGATTTAAATCGATTGACCTTAGTATGCATTGATTGTGATAGTGGTTGAGTATGCCTATGAATGTAGAAAACCGCATGATTACTTGTTTTGAAACTTACATTGGCATGAAGTTGATGATGATTTGATGTTTGCTATGGAAGAAAAATTGTCCCAAAGTGTGAGAATTTAGCCTTAATTTCGTTTGTGAGTGTGTCTGCATCATTGAGTATCTCTAGAACTTGTTTTGTTTCTTTTTCAAAACTGCTAAGTGTGCACAGGTTTATGAAATGATTTTAGGCCATCTTTGTTTAGCCTATTTATCCCATACACTGTCCTAATTGAATATTTATCCCTAGTCAGCCCTTTTGAGCCTATGAATTTTCTTTCTTTGTCTATGAGAGTGGAAAAGGATAGGGGAATCAACTCTTGTCTATGAGAGTGGGTTGGGAGTTGTTGGAGAAAGGATAAGACATTATTAGAAGGGTGAAAACAATAGAAAGGTTGGGCTCTAAAAAAATGAAAAGAAAAAAAAAGTATTTGTATGTTCGGGCGCAAAAGTTATGACCAAAATCGTAAGACTGCGCATAAGGAGTCGAAGGAGGGAATCTCGGGCGACACAGAGGTTTCTATCTCGATCGACAGGGCCCCCGTCGATCGAGACAGTGGACAAATTTTGGAAGATTTTGATCTGCAGCCGTGTCGATCGACATGCAGCCCGTCGATTGACACGCGCGCCGGAAAGGCATATTTTTGCCCAATTTGGAGATATTTCCTTCCCAAGCCATTACCTTTTGAAGATTTAATTTCTCCCCATATAAATAGGACCTTATTAGCTCGAAAAATACATCTCTTTTATCATTATTTTCAGCATTAAACTCTTTATTTTTCCCGTACTCTTTATTTTATTGTTGCTTTGGATTCAAGACATTCAAGTACTTCAAGGTTCCTATTTCTTTAATGATTCAAGTAAGTTTATTTATGTTTATTGCATTGTTTATTTCAATTATGTTAGGCTAGAACCCTTAACAGGTTCTAGGGTTTTCTCCATCCTTTTTGGCATGTGTTAATTCGATTAATTCCAACCCTAATTAATTGGTTCAAATTCTATGGTTTTCAATCCAAAATATATTTTCAATTGAAGGAGCGAGAGATGAAAATTGGATTAGGTTTATAGTTATTAATTTGAGACCGAGAGGAGATAATTAATAACAGGAAAATAGAATTTTGATACAATTGTTTTCTGTCTCAAAAGGAAGATTCAGTTGTAGGGTTTTAATCTGTATTTTTATCGAGATTGGCTAGTTTGTGTTATTGAGACTCAAAAGGTAAAATTCACTTTCTAGTAATCTAGGTTTTAATTGCCTAATCAAGGAATTAATTCCAATTTAACAGATTTCCCACCTTAATAATTATTTTGGGTTTGGATTGATTGTTTATGCATGTTGAATTGGATTGGTTGATTTCCCTGGAATCTGTGCTTTTTATTTATTGAATTTTATTCCAAAAGTTATTTTCTGTTTTGAAAACAAAAACCCTTCTCAATTTTGGATTTGCTCAAACAGTTAATAGATAAACTATGCCAGTACATGAAATAATCTCGTTGCACTATCCCTGTGGGTTCGACATGCCTTTGGGTTTATAAATTTATTTGCATCGCTATCTTATAATAAAACTATATTTTTTACGACGATTACTATCCATAGGAACAAGATCTTTGAATATGACGGATTCTGGCGACAGAACTGGGGTACTCCTATCATCTTTCAGGAAGTGCTGGAAAAATTGGAGGCCAACCATCTTGCATCCTTTGTGGATACGGAACCTTGTTCCTTTCATAAAGGTTTATTACAGGTGCTTGCCTACAATTCCACGATCACAGAGAATGAGATTTATTTCAATCTCAATGATGAGGAATTCCATATAACTGCTGACTATCTTGCCGCAGAGTTTGGGCTCAAGCAGGGTGGCATCCTGGTCAAAAGCTATCCTCAGTATGTCGTAGGTCCGGAGTGGTCAACATGGCAATGGTGGAGGGTAGCGGAGGTTGGTTTTCATCCAACTGGGTCGAGCAGTTTCCTCTAGTCGCGTTATAAGGCGACTTTTGACATAATCAACCAGATGATAGTCTGCTATTCTTCTCAGACTACTCATTTTTCACCGTTGATATGGAAGGCTATGATGGCATTTGAAGATCAGGCTGATGTAGATTGGGCTGTCTTCATCTTTGATCGCCTTATAACTGCATTCAAAAATCTTCCTGAGGTCACTATCCCATATAGCATGCAACTGGGGTGGCTCATTGAGAAGCGACTCCCTCTCCTCACGGAAGATGGAACCAGGCTTACTGCCATTGATTATTATCCTTTCAAATGTGCTTCCTCCTACTTTCCGTAGATGTAGACTCCATGAATCTAGTTTGAACAATGTATCTTCCTTATCATAATTAATGAGGTCTTAATTTTCTCTGTGTTTTCAACGAACTACAGTTTGAACAAACTGTAACTGACTTAATCACTGTCTTTTAACACGTACAGTTTGACTGTGTGTAACAATCAATTATCATCTCCTTCTCTCGAGATTCCATCAAACTCCAGAAGACCTAGTTTGATGCATAGCTCTTTGAAACGAGCCTCAGGTAGCGGTTTAGTGAAGATATCCGCTAGCTGGTCTTCAGTTCTGATGTATTCCACCGAGACATCCTCTTTTTTGACATGGTCTCGAATGAAATGATGATGAATATCAATGTGCTTCATCCTAGAATGTAGAACTGGATTCTTCGAGATTGAAACTGCGTTGTTACTATCGCAGTAGATGGGAACACATCCTGTATCTATTCCATAATCCTTAAGCTGGTGCTTTATCCAAAGCACTTGAGCACAACAGCTGGCTGCTGCTACATACTCTGCCTCTGTGGTTGATGTAGCCACCGAATGATGTTTCTTGCTAAACCAGCTGATCAGTTTATGTCCCAAAAACTGACATGTTCCACTTGTGCTCTTTCTGTCAATTCTGCAGCCTCCAAAATCTGAATCAGAGAATCCATTCAACAAGATTCCATCAGTTTTGGGATACCAGATACCTAGAAACTCTGTGCTCTTGAGGTATCTTACAACTCTTTTGGCTGCTTCCATGTGTGACTTCTTAGGATTCGCCTGAAATCTTGCACATACTCCCACAGCATAAGATATATCAGGTCTACTGGCAGTTAGATACAGTAAAGACCCAATGACTCCTCTATAAGCTGTCGGGTTGATGGGTTCTCTTCTTCATCGAGAGTGATCTGAGAACTGGTGCTCATAGGAATCCTTAGTGATTTTGTCTTCTCTGGACAAAATTTGTTGATCAGGTCTTGAGTATACTTCTTCTGACTTATGAAAATCCCTTCGTCAGACTGATCAACTTGCAGACCAAGAAAGTATGTCATCTTGCCCATCATACTCATCTGAAATTTATTCTGCATTAGCTGGGCAAACTTCTTACATAACTTGGTATTTTTGCTTCCGAATATGATGTCGTCTACATAGATCTGAACAAGTAGGATGTCCTATCCATCCTTTATCTTGAATAGTGTTCGATCTATAGCACCCTTTTTGAATTCATTTTTGAGCAGAAACTGTGAAAGAGTTTCATACCATGCTCTTGGTGCTTGCTTTAATCCATATAAAGCTTTCCTTAGCTTGTAGACTTGATTTCCTTGCTCGAAACCTGGGGGTTGTTCTACATAGACTTCTTCCCTTAATTCTCTGTTGAGGAAGGCACTCTTCACATCCATCTGAAGAACTGTGAAGTTGTGATAGGCTGCATATGCCAGGAATAGCCGAATAGCTTCGAGTCTGGCAACTGGCACAAATGTCTCATCGAAGTCTATTCCTTCGCATTGTGCGTATCCCTTTGCAACCAATCTTGCCTTGTTTCGAACAATGGTACCGGTCTCATCTCTCTTATTCTTGAAGACCCACTTGGTACTGATCACTGACTGATGTGTAGGTCGATCCACCAGATACCACACATTGTTGCGAGTGAACTCATTTAGTTCTTCCTACATCGCATTTATCCAGTCTGTTGATTGAAGAGCTTCTGTGATCTTCACTGGTTCGATCTGGGGTAGGAAGCAAGACATCAGTGATGTCCCCTGTCTGGTTCGAATAGGATTTCCAATATCATCAAGGATGGCTTCCTTGGGATGATCTCTTAGCCAACTAGGCTTCTTTACAGGTACTGCTTCAGCACGAGCAGCTGGTTCTTCAGAAACTGTAGGATGTTCCCTTTGAGATGGTGATGAGTTCATATTTTCACTCATTATTGGTTTGATTTATCTTTGCTTTTTTGTTGCATTTTAGTTTATTTTAGTTATTTTTATTGCATGAGTCACTCTAGGAGGGTATCGCGCTTGTAGTGGTGTATTTTTTGCACGTTTGAGGTCGAATTCACTGAAAATCCGTTCCGAACACAGTTGAGGTGAAAGAGTAGCAGTGAAGAGTTTCTCCACTCAAGGAATTCAGGCTATTGGCACATGGCAATGGATAGAGCTTCAAGTTAGCTTTCCAATGCAACTGAAATCGGGTCAATCGGAGTTCGGGAGTGAAAGTTATGGCCAAAACCGTGAGACCGCGCAGACGGGGCAGATCGACTTCGAGCGACGCGAAGCCACGTCGATCGAAGTCGACGATTTTGACAAATTTCTGGAAGATTTTCACAAATCTTTGGCGAGATTTGGCCAAAATTGAAGAGATATATCATACTAGAAGCCCTGAAGACTCAAGATTAAAGATATACTCATTATAGGACATGGAGAGATAGATATACATCAAATCTAATCCTATCTCCTATAGAATTCAGTCATACAAACACTATAAATACCCCTTTTGGCTAGTTTATTCAGTGGATTTCACTCCCTATATGAATATTAATTCATATATCCTTCTCAACCTCAATTTCTGTAGTTAGGATTTTATTTTATTTTATGCACTTTTGAATTTATGTTTTTATTTTTAATGCAAGTTTATTTCAGTTTAATCATGTCTTTTATTTCTAGGGTTTAAATATTATTTTGGATGCATGTTTAGGATTAATTAATTAGGTTCATGATTCCTGTGTTTATTTTTTAATTCTAATTTAATTTAAGGACCGAGAGGTGATGATTAATTTAGATGTCTAGCTATTGATAGAAGGACCGAGAGGTGAATATTGATAGTGAGATTAGGAATGCATGATATAATCTATACTGTCCGACCAAGAAGTATTAGACTGTAGGAATTGAACTGATTTGCTTATAAGATTGACTAATTTGGTGTTCTTGAGACCGAGAGGAGATAATCATTAATTAGTAATCTAGGTTATATTTGCCCGACCAAGGAAATATATCATTATTGCAGTAATCCACCTGTTAATTTAATTGGTTCTTACATGTTATTCATAATAAGATTTCTTCCCTAAGATCTGTATTTTGCTTTATTTAATATTAGTTTTTATTTCATTTTCTCTGCCTAGTTTAATAAATCCAAATCTGATTTTGAATTACTCAAACAATTAATCTGAAGTTGTGTTTTAGTACATAGGACTATTTCGCATATCTTTTCTCTATGGGTTCGACATTCGAGTATAAATTTATTTGACCAGTATATTTGCAATTAATCTGGTAGAAATATCAGTGATCAAATTGGCGCCGTTGCCGGGGAATAGATAGATTTAGTGCCTATTACTAATTCTGTTGAAGATTTTTGGATTGAGTTGTATTATATATTTTATTTGTGATTTTCGCTTTTGTTTTTGTTTTGCAGTTAAAAAAATAAAAATAAAAATATAAAACGAAGGGAGTATGTCTCGATTTCGATCGACGCAGCCTGGCGTCGATCGAAATCGAGAGGCCGGTGTGTTAAACTTCGACCCGAGGAGTGGGTCGACAAGAAGGCTCCACGTCAACCGACGTGGACCTGTGTCGATCGACGCGGAGTGCCAGCAGCCACAAATTCACGCCGTGCGAGTTCGAAGGCTCCGGGGGATAAAAAGTTGATGTCTGCGATCAACTACCAGGTATTGTTCCTTCTTTTGTCTGATTTTCAAACTTATTCCACTCCTTGAGTTGGAAACAAGTTTGGGGGGATGTGGACAAGAGATGAAACATTCTATCTTTTATTTATTCTGCTTTTCGTATTTAAATTTCTGCCTAAACAAAAAAAAATTTCAAACTGGTTGAGTTGAATTTTTGGACATTGTCTCTTCTAAATGCAATTCGAGATTGATGATTAATCTTTAGATAGTTTGAATTGATTGTGATTGTGATTGAAGTAGCCTATGAATGTAGAATACCGCATGAAGGGTTTGATTTTGATACTTGCACTTACATGATGAATTGGGTTTTGATTTGATGTTTACGATGGAAGAACAAAATTGCACCTATGTGAGGATTTTGAGCCTTATTTCGTTTGATGTGAGATTCACATGTGTGTTTTTATTTCTCTAGAACTTGCATTGTTTCTTTTTCGAGACTGCATTGTGTGCACAAGTTTAGGAGATGATCTTAGGCCATCTTTGATAGCCCAATTCCCTAAACACTGTTCCTTCACATTAAATTTTTTCCCTAGTTAGCCACTTTTGAGCCTGTACAAAATTTTTCTTTCCTTGTCTATGAGATTAAGAAAAAGTATTGGTTTCTCTCATGTCTTGAGTTGTGGTATATGGGGTGGATTGATTGTGAATGAGAGATAAGAAAATATAAAGTTAGTGGTTGAAAAGATGTGTGAAAAAAAAGAGCTCAAATAAAAATTATTAGAATTATCATAAACTCTCTAAAAAGAAAAGAATTATCATTATGAAAGAGCATAAGAGATTCAAATATGAGCTAGAAAAGTTGTGTATTGTTGATGTATTTGAGGAGAAGGTTGAATGAAGTTAGATGGTGGTTTGGATTAGTTGAGGATGCATACTCAATTTAATTTAGTCACTTGGCCAAAATTTCCCTACCCTTCACAAAAAGCCTACGTTACAACCCTTAATAAAGTCCTTTTTGATTCTAGACTTGTGTGCACATTCTAGCAGTGGAGATATTAGAAAATTTGCAAGCCTATGGTAGAAATTTCTTCATACATGTTGTTGAGTGCTTTCATCTTTACCTTAAACACTTGAGTAATGAGCGAAACAGTTTCCTTGTGAGGTTCTTCCAAAGTTTACTGATTTTCTAACTTGATTAGGATTGTTTGTGCTTGTGGAGATTTCATACTTGGATTGTGATGAATCTTGTGAGGCATTGCACACGTTGATTAATATGAACTTGAGATTTATTCTTTTCTTTTGATTGAGGACAATCAAATATTCAAGTTTGGGGATTGATGAGTTCATATTTTCACTCATTATTGGTTTGATTTATCTTTATTTTTTGTTGCATTTTAGTTATTTTTATTGCATGAGTCACTCTAGGAGGGTATTGCGCTTGTAGTGGTGTATTTTTGCAGGTTTGAGGTCGAATTCACCGAAAATTCGTTCCGAACGCAGTTGACGTGCAAGAGTAGCAGTGAATAGTTTCTCCACCCAAGGAATTTGGGCTATTGGCGCATGGCAATAGATAGAGCTTCGAGTTAGCTTTCAACGCAACTGGAATCGGGTCAATCGGAGTTCCGGAGTGAAAGTTATGGCCAAAATCGTGAGACCGCGCAGACGGGGCAGATCGACTTCGAGCGACGCAAAGCCACGTCGATCGAAGTCGACAATTTTGACAAATTTCTGGAAGATTTTCAGGAATCTTTGGCGAGATTTGGCCAAAATTAAAGAGATATATCATACTAGAAGCCCTGAAGACTCAAGATTAAAGATATACTCATTATAGGACATGGAGAGATAGATATATATCAAATCTAATCCTATCTACTATAGAATTCAGCCATAAAAACACTATAAATACCCCTCTAGGCTAGTTTATTCAGTGGATTTCACTCCCTATATGAATATTAATTCATATATCCTTCTCAACCTCAATTTCTGGAGTTAGGATTTTATTTTATTTTATGCACTTTTGAATTTATGTTATTATTTTTAATGCAAGTTTATTTCAGTTTAATCATGTCTTTTATTTCTAGGGTTTGAATATTATTTTGGATGCATGTTTAGGATTAATTAATTAGGTTCATGATTCCTGTGTTTATTTTTTAATTCTAATTTAATTTAAGGACCGAGAGGTAACGATCAATTTAGATGTCTAGCTATTGATAGAAGGACCGAGAGGTGAATATTGATAGTGAGATTAGGAATGCATGATATAATCTATACTGTCCGACCAAGAAGTATTAGACTGTAGGAATTGAACTGATTTGCTTATAAGATTGACTAATTTGGTGTTCTTGAGACCGAGAGGAGATAGTCATTAATTAGTAATCTAGATTATATTTGCCCGACCAAGGAAATATATCATTATTGCTGTATCCCACCTGTTAATTTAATTGGTTCTTACATGTTATTCATAATAAGATTTCTTCCCTAGGATCTGTGTTTTGCTTTATTTAATATTAGTTTTTATTTTATTTTCTCTGCCTAGTTTAATAAATCCAAATCTGATTTTGAATTACTCAAACAATTAATCTGAAGCTGTGTTTTAGTACATAGGACTATTTCGCATATCTTTTCTCTGTGGGTTCGACATTCGAGTATAAATTTATTTGACCACTATATTTGCAATTAATCTGGTAGAAATATCAGTGATCAATGGTTCATTTCCATATTCTGGAACTGTTTCTTCTTCTTCTTCTTCTTCTTCTTCTTCTTCTTCAGAAACTCCTTCATCTCCTTGTTCTGGAACTGCATTCTGATCAGTATCTGGATTCTGAATAGCAATCGGCTCGCTAGCTGATTCTGCTTCTTTAACATCTTCAAGGTTGACTTCCTTGGTGCCAGCTTGCTCTGCTTCCAAGACCGCATTCTGTGTTTCTGGGGGCTTCTTTTCACCTAAATCTTCTATGTTTGTGGTCTTTAAGGCCTCAGCGATGTCATTTGCATCATCGGCCCTCTCGACTGCTTGGGGTTCAGCCGAGGCAACTGGAGTCTCAGGGATCTCATTCATAGATCTAGTCAGAGGAATTGTTTGATTATCATCAAGATCACTCTTAGATCCCTCATTGACATCCTTGATCTCATGATTTCCCAGACTCAGTTCTTGAAGTGTCCTGCGCACTAAAGTAGCTTCATCAAAAACAACATGACATGTTATTTCCATAAGCTAGGTTGTCTTGTTGAATACCCTATATCCCTTATATGAAGGGTGTCCATAGCCTAGGAACACACCTTCATCAGCCTTTGGGCTGAAGGTATTCAACTTAAACTTCCCATTATTGTGAATATAACATGGAGAACCGAAAGCACGAAGATGAGCTATAGAAGGCTTACGACCATTGTAGATCTCGTAGGGTGTCTTGTGCAGCAGCGTGTTGAATGCGCTTTTATTCTGTGTGTAGCAAGCTATCATCAAGGCTTCTCCCCAAAATCCTTTTCCAAGGTCGGTATCGGCTATCATGGTTCTCACTGCTTCTTTAAGTGTTCTGTTTCTTCGCTCAGCAAGACCATTCTGTTGAGGAGTTCTAGGGGCAGACTTCTCATGACCAATTCTAATTTCAGCACAGAAGTCCATAAGTGGTCCGTTGCAAAATTCTGTCTCATTGTCTGATCTTATCCTCTTGACTTTCACTCCTTTGTCATTCTGAAGACGTGTGATCAGTTCTGGTAACTGAACTTTAACTTCGTCCTTGGATTTGAGTAACACCACCCATGTATATCTTGAATAATCATCAACCACCACCAATGTGTATTTCCTTTTTCCGATTGTGGGTGGGGTGACTGGTCCAAACAGATCCATGTGAAGCAGTTCCAGGATTCTTTCTGTGCTCGCTGTAATTGGCCTGTTTTTTAAAGAGGCTTTCGTCTGTTTACCGAGCTGGCACGATTTACACACTCCTTCTTTCTGGAACTTCTTCTGTGGCAATCCTTCAACTAGGTTATGCTTCGCCAGATGTCGGATCGAATTGATGTTCAGATGGCTAAGTCTTTTGTGCCACAACCAGTTTATTCCCTCTGAGGAACTGATTGCTATGAGGCATGTCCCTCGTTCTCGACTGGACCAATCTACAATGTAAAGACCTCCTCTTCTGATCCCTCTGATTATGGTCTTGTCTGTCACCTTGTCTATTATGTGGCATTCTGATTCTTCAAATCTGACAATGTAGCCACTCTTACTAAGTTGACTTATACTGAGAAGATTGTGCTTCAGACTAGTGACTAAGGATACATTCTAAATGATAATTCCATTGTGCTCCACGCATCCTTTTCTAATCACTTGTCCCGTGGCCTTGTTCCTAAAACTGACTAATGCTCCTTCGTACATCTCAAGGTTCTTGATCAGATCCTTTTCTCCTGTCATGTGAGCTGAGCATCCGCTGTCTAAGATCCACGTTCTTGTCTTCTTTCGGGGACTTGGCCTCTGCAATACAGAAAAATTATTTAGGTCCCCGCATCTTTTCGGGTCCTTAAAGGTCAGTCATGTGGATCCAACCTTTTGGTATCCACACTTGTTTCACCCTTACGGTTCGTGAAACTAAATCACTTTTCTGTGATTTATCTACCTTTCTTCTGGACAAGTGTGTGCTATGTGAGTGCAGGTCATGTGCGACTGTGGTGTGTGAACCCTTCCTGAAACGACTGTTCTGGAAAGAGTCTCGAGAAACTGTTCTCGGGTGTGTAGCCATCACAGTCTTTTGAGAGTGCAGTTGTCTCGACTCAGGCCTCGAATAGATGTTCCCCCTATTCGGTTGATTATTATGATAGAACTGTGATCTATCATGGCTTCTCGGATTTCTATCCGGTTGTCTAACAAACTTCCTTGCAACATTTACATGTTGCTTAGTCGTTCCGGTTGGTAAAACTGGATTCCTTGCATATGGAACACTATGCTTGTCCAGTTTTGAGGAAGGGTTATTTCTCCTCTCGACAGTTGGATTAGACAGTTTCCGAACTGTGTCATCATACTGTCGAGGTGCCAATTTAGGGTCAGATTTTGACCAGCATTTGGTCTTGACACCTTGCTTTACTGGTTCTTTTAGAGTATCCTTTCCTTTCCCAACCGTATGACATGGACTAAGATTTGCTTTGACAGAGCGCAATGGTGTTTTCTTAGTCCAAGATGTAGATGCATGCTTGTTCATAGATGTATCGTATTGGGGTTCAGAGAAACCGATTCCTCGTTTATCAAAGTATTATTTTTGACATTCAAAATTTCATCTAATTTCTTAGAACTCTTTTTGAAAGAACATTCACATTTAACAGGTTCGGTTTTCTTCAAGGAGTCACACTCTGTTGAAACGTTTTCAAAATCTTTAAGAAGTTTTGAATGTTCCCCCTTGAGTTTTTCTAGTTCCTCACTGATTGACCTCGTTCTTTCGATTTCATTGGTCAAAACTGAAATTTCTGATTTCAGTGAGGCATTTTTACTAATCACTTTATCTTTAATTTCATGAAAATTTTCAAATTCTTTGATAATATTTTTAAAATTTATGTCATCAGAGCTAGAATGACATGGTTTATAACTATCATCAAAGCAAATAGATGTACTAGATGAGGGCAAATTAGTTGTTACCCAAATTTCGCAGTTCGAGGCGCTTTCTTCTTCATCATCAGTAGCGTCTCCATCAATTGTTGCCATGAAAGCAAGTAGTGCTTCCTCATCTCCTTCCTCCTCAGACGTGTAGTATCCATCATCATGGTCCGGTACGTCTGGCACTTCGGTTCTTGTGAGCATTGCTTGAGAAAAAGCTCTGGATGCTCTCTTCTCGAACACTTTCTTCAATCTGTCTCTCTCCTCCTGAGAGACTAGGGGGCATTCATACTTCAAATGATCTGGAGAGTTGCACTCATAGCATGTGCGTGGCTCTCTCTTCGTGAACCTTTGCTCACTGGATTGTGTTTCCTTTTCCTTTCCTTTTGCCTTCTCGAGAAGAGTGGTCAGGTTCCTCAGTTGTTCCTCCAGTTTGGCGACTGACAGCTCAATTTCCTTCTTCTGAACTGTGTTGGAGGTGTCCTTCGCTGGTGAGGATTGATAAGCAGTTTTCTCGAAGTAAACTGGCCTTTTTGAACGTCTTTGGATATCTCGCTTTACGAAGAATGCTGCATCACCATCAGCTGCTGAATTTGAAGTTCGAACAACTTCATTCCTGTTCACCAACTGGATGTCCCATTCATGGGCTTGAAGTTCGGCGAACAGCTCTTTGATGGACATTTTGGAGAGATCCATGGTCTTCAGGCTGGTGGTTTTAACAAACCAATCCTCCTTCGGCAGTCTTGAAAGAATTTTGGCATTCATGTCTGCCACTTTTTCTTCTCTTCCGAGATTCTTCATCTCACTAACGATGGTGTTAAACCTTGCCTCCATCCATTTGATTGTCTCGCCAGGTAGCATTTGGAAGGATTCGTATTTCTCCACTACTACCTGCTTTTTGTTGCGCTTCATCGCTTCTGTTTCTCTAGTGAGATCATTGATCCAATCCCATAGTTCCTTGGCCGAGTTGTTCTCTACGGCTGTGTCCTGGAGGGAATCTAGGAGGGATTGTATAATCATCTCCTGTGCGATGAAATCAACCTGATGCCATTTCTTGTCCTCAAATGTCCAGTCCTCCTTTTGCTTGTATACGTATTCGACACCGCCTGGATCTTCTCCTGCCGCAAGGACGACTTTAGGCATCTGAATCTTCAAGGGTCCATTCTTCAGAACTTCATCCATCTCTGGATGTTGAGCTCTTAGTTGAATGAGGCACTTCTTCTTCCAGACTTCAAACTTCTCTTGATTGTACTTGGGAAGGCTAGGATAAGTCATCATTTTCTAAAAATAATCTGCTCGCTAAACACACTAGACAAACAGTTAGAGTGTAAGAAAGTACGGATCCGATCTTAAGCGACTCAAAACAGGACAGTCTAGAAAGACCGACCTGCGCTGATACCACTTGTTGGCCCCAGATCAGAGTACGAGTAATATGCAGCGAAAATATTCAAACAGTTAAATACACTCTAACTATGAGCAGTTCAGTTCACAGTTAACGCAGTTTTTTTGCTTAACAGTTTTTAGAAACCCAGTTTAAGTTAGACAGCAGATTAGGTTAACAGTTTGACAGTTACTAGCCTTCAACAGTTTATACGCTTCAACACTTACACCATAAGTGTTGAAGGTTTCAACATATAGTTGAAAACTGTAAAGTGCGTAAGGTAAATAAAACTGTAAACGACACAGGATATTTATAGTGGTTCGGAGCCTTAAGTCCTACGTCCACTCTTCGGATATCAGATCCGGTAATTCACTAAGTTATGAAGATACAATCCTCACGATCTATAGCCAGCTGCTGTAGAAACCTCTGTCCACAGCACAATGGATCACTCGCCCAGGCAGTTGTACTTCACTCCTTCTTCAGTCCGTCGAAGGCTCTGCGTCTTCTCTGTGGACCGAACAACGTTGTACGCCAGTCGCAGCTGAGTATCTGACTGTCTTTTATCATTGACTTCTTTGAAGTTCTCCTGCGACTTGTTCGACATCCTGTCATGCACACATTCCTTGACGCGAAACTGTCTTGGTCTGAAACTGTGAGCGCCTCTCAACAGTTTCTATGTGAAGACTCTGTCCACAGTTTTTGTGACCTTGCTCTGCTCGTCTTCGTCTTGTATGTTCGACAGTTATTTTGTCTGAATGGCGTCTTTTTCAAAACTGTTCCACAATTTTGATGATTTCCTTCTTCCTAGACTATTACAACTCGATCATCCTATACAAGGATTACATGAAGTAATAACTCTAACACCTAGACTTTGGTATATAGTTTTGACACATCAAAACATCAAATTAAGGTAGGATTTCTACATCAATACCTAACATATATTATATGTATTTTATGTTTAAATAAAGTTTGATGAATTTTCGTTAATAATTATTGCTAAGTTTTTTAAAATGATAGAAGCTTAAGGTTCATGATGTTGAAATTTGATTAACTATATATTAATATAGTATTATATATTAAAATAAATTTAACTTTTAATATTAATATAATATAATGTAAATCATTTTCTATATTATACATTATATATGTAACAAAAATAAAATGAACTATATCGAACGGTTAGCCTAAAGAATAGAAGCTTAATATAAAATTATTTCATAAAGTTGTAAATCTAGCGTTATTTAAAAATTAATAAATATAATATTTAAACAAAAAAGTGACAAATGTAGTTTTTTAATTCCTATAATTATTTATATCTATATAATGGAGACTATATTACAATAGAAGAATTATTAAATAAAATAAAATAATAAAAGTTATGTTGATGTGATGTTTTTGGCAAAATTGTAATAAGATGAAACTATCTCATTTAATATATTTATAGATAGATATTCAAATTATTTAAAATTATGCAAATAAATTTCAAATTATTTTTTCGATTAATGAAAAATTGATTGTATTATCGAAAATTATAGTCACACACGATTAATTATTTGAACATTTAATAAAAAAATTAATTTGTTGACTTAGATTTACGACAATACAATCAGTTTTTTGTTGTTCGAAAAAATAATATGTTATATGTTTGCATAATTTTAAATAATTTAGGTATTTATTTATACATTTAAATTATTTAAGATAAATTTTAAAAAAAAGCATATAGCTCGGAACATATTTAATCATTTTACTTATTTTATTTTAATATTACAAAGATGGAAATGAAAAATCGAAGATTTGGAGGGATGAAATGCTAAAAAGTGAAAACTCATTGTTTTTTAGATATTTTCATCCTAAATGTCTTATTTAAGAAATAAATATATATGGTGTGGGATATAAAAAACTATTCTTTGTAAAAAAATTAAAATTCAATCTCAATCCCAAATTTTCAATTATTTTTATAAAATAATTTGTGAAATTATTTAATTACCCAAATTTATAAAACAGATCACAAAAATTTCCAGTTTTATAATAACATCTAATGAACACCAAAAAGTATAAATTTTAACAAGGGAAATTTTATAAAACACATCACAAAAAAATCTCTAATTTTATAATAACATCTAATATACACCAAAAAGTATAAATTTTAACACAGGAAATTTGTTTAATTGTCAAGTCGATCCAATGATTTTTGTGATGATGTTGAGATAATTACCGAAAATGAATATTTAAGTACTTTCATTGAGAATTGTTATATAACTATTAAAAACTAATTCAGAATTCCTATTGAGATTGGGACCCAAAATATGAATATCATTAAAATTGTTTAAGATTTTTCTTTAATTAAATCTTATGTGTGTTGGTGGTTGGATCGGGTTGGGAGCTATTGTGGGTCCCGAAGTGGTCTGAATGTGTAAGATTGTGTCAGACTATAGGTCGCAAGGCGAGTCGGTAGATGGATCATTTGCCAATATAGGTCACGACCCAACTCTGAATAGGTCAAATGGGTCAGCACAGGTTGTGACTCGGGTTGCTAGTACGGCCAGAACTAGGTCCCGACCTAAATTTTACTTTTTAAAAATATAATTTGAAATATATTGATTTTCAGTCCTAAACAAGCATACTGGCAAATCAATTTACTTTTTGAACAATTTGAATTGCATTCATGCCGATTAGTTTACTTTTTTAACAGTTTGAATAGGCATGCATGCCAATCAATTTACTTTTTAAACAGATGAGTGAATACAAATTATTCGTACATTGCAGATGAGTGAATGTACTATACTGCATTGATACATCCAAACAAATTATATTTTCATTCATATACTTTAGTAATTTATTAATTCAGTTTATATGCATACATACACACATTTGAAACTGCGCAACTACAAACTTCCTTTCTCCTCTTATCCATTTTCGCTATATTCACTCTTCTTTCTCAAAATGAAGAACTAGTGCATTGTATTTGTTCATTGCAATGGCAATTGGATCAACCGTGTAACCATATTGGCGGAGAACAATTATTGGTTTACACACCAACGATCAATATTTTCATACTTGCATTAAGAAAAAACATCCGGCTGGTTTTTTATTCAGAAAATATTCATGATGAGTATAATATGTATTATACATCCTAAAGTCAAAGCGGTAGAATTATAAGATTATTGTTGGCAGCTGATATCAAGCCACAACGGTTTTGCAGTCTTTATTCAAAACTCAATATTTATATTATTATGAATAATATATTAACACCGATGTTGAGAGTTCACAGCGGGAGCCATCCCCTCACAGACCTTCATATCTTCTTGTAGTCCACCACCACATGCTCAGTTTAGTACAACTTTTGAAGACCTTACAAGATTTAAGTCTTGGATGTTCTTAGATATGTCTTCTCAAGCTGCAAACAGGAATTCATGTATTTCCAACTTAACAATGGACCTTTCTAAAGATGCCTTCAATAAGGAGGCGGTGTTGGGATTGTATACTAAAATTATTTATGATTAAGTGTGTTTGTTTGATACACTGGTCTTCATAAATGTGTTACATCAACATAATCGCTATGTGATATAACAAACATACGATATGAACTATAATATTCTATTATCTCGCCTATATGGATGATCATATGGTGTGTAGGAGATCACAAATGATCATATGAATCGTTTGACCTAGCGAGGTATAAAAAGTATCACAGCTGAGACAGTCCCTGGATAGGCTGTCAGTTTAGGTTGCGACACATCAGTTCATAAGTGAGCTTATCCTAGCTACTTGATGTGTCGGTACATCTTTATGTATTGATGGAATTAACAGTGAGATGTGCCTTTCTAATTGACATATGAATGAGTCAGATATCTAGATACTTGTTATGATCTTAAACCTAATGGAAGGCTAAGGGGAATGCACAAGTTGATCACACTTTGACTTCCTATGGTGGCGACTGGCGAGTCTTACATGTACTCTTATGCCTGCATCTTGGGTGTGGCGGTTTGTGTGTGGCTTGCTTAGACTGAACCTGTAGGTAATCATATCCGTTTTAGGATGGAGACAATCCCTGAGGAGCTCACAAGGTTCATTATGCTAAACCCTAAAGGTTGAATTATTTAATTCAAACATAAGTGAAAAGAAGTGAGTGGTACTACTTAAGAAAAAAGAGATTAATTAATTGTGGCTGATTGTCATAAGCCAAATTAATTAATTAATGTCTGGAACCTTAAATATGTGGATCATTCAAGTTTAATGCAACCTGTTCCAAATAACGTGGTAATAAAGGGGTGAGTCAACATTGTTTCTGTGGTGAAGGAAAAATAATATTTTATTAATTAATTATGTTCTGGGTTGGACATGAAATTAATTAATGAGGGTCACTTTATTATTTGCATTTGATCCGTGGTCTAGCCCACAAACTGCTCAAAGCCCATTAGTATTAGGGTTTTCCAAACCTTAGTACTATATAAACCCCTTCTCTCTATCAGATCAATAATTGATTATACACACAATACAGAATTCAGTACGACAGTACAAAATTGAGAGAAAAGAGAGAGAGGGGTGACGACTATTCAGAAGGGAGAAAGTGATCGATTTCTCCGACCTTCTGATTCAACTCGGTAGCGTATCCTCACTAGATTTTCGAGGAGCAAGGGAATAGACTTGTTGGAGCACAATAGCATTAATAAAGATGCCTATATCCGGAATCCTCTACCGTCGATCCAGATCTAAAGATCAAAAGCTGGAGTTCAAGTATTCCGTAAATCCATCCTCTGCAATTAAATATTAGGAGGATGCATAGAGTTCGTCTGGTTTATTCAATCTGATTTATTTTTGATACCCAAAGAACGATCCAAATAGTTGAAATAATAAAAGACAATTCTCGTTGTCTTTTGTAGACTCAGTTCCAACAATTGGTATCAGAGTCAGGTTTGGATTTTTAGGCTCTGTCTTAAATAAATTAAGATTGATTAAATATTTATGTTTATATTTATTGTGGATGGATTCGAATTGTTGTGGATGGTTTTTGTTCTCATGGTCTTCTCGTTTTTGGATTTATTTTTCACCACGAGAAAATTCGTGGTTAGATTTGGTAGGCAAAACTTGTAATATATGTAGATCGATTCTTTTTTGTATTTTTTCATTCAAATCTGTAAAATCTGAGATCCAAAGAAAACAAAGAACACGACATCAATTTCAGCACCACCTTAGTTTAGTATCGGTCGGTGGTAGGCAGAAACCCTAGGGTTTCTGCCTTACGGCTGGGCCGCGCCCTTCTTTCTCACGCGGTCATCAGGTTTCTGCCTTACGGCTGGGCCGCGCCCTTCTTTCTCACGCGGTCATCACGGGATGACAAATGATGGTGGCCGCGCGCGGCAGCGCTGCATGTGGTGGTGGCGGGCGAGAAAACGCTGGCCGCGCGCAGCCTTGCTACTAACGGCCATGGTTTTTTGTGCACACTACTACTGTTTCCTCTCTCGTGTGTCACTATATTGCTTGTCGGAGGCACTGCGATCGGAGGTGGAAGGTGAAGCAGGCAGGACGGATGCAGATGCACGACATTGGTGTTTGCACAGGGATGCCACGTGCGGCGGCCGTGGCCTTGCGAGCAACTTCTGCTGTGTCTGTTGCTGATCCACGCGTCTCCAGACACCGAATGTTATAGGTGGTGCGCGATGTCGCCAGCGGTGCATGGCCTGGCGTGTTTTTCTACGTAGAGGGCAGCTTGGCTGCCGGGGGGGCGACTGTTGAAAGGCTGGCGACTGGTTGCAAAACTAGGTTTTGCAAACCCTAGGGTTTTGCTCACCCGGGCCGTTGCTCGGGCCCCTCATCCCGGAGATGGCCCGCAATCCTAAAAATTAGGGTTTGAATTCTATTTTGGGCCAGAAAGCCTAATTTGAAGCCCCAATTGTTGTTTTCCAGCCCAATTCAGATTTCAAATCCCACGCATGCCCAATTTGAAGATTTGTATCACAAATTAAATCTTGTAATAGTTAGATTTAATTATTTCCCATGTAATTGCATTTGAGGGGCCACGAGAACTTATTTGTTTATTTATTTTATTCTCGTACTGATGTGATTTATCATGTGCGTACTAATAAATAATAGGCATGATTACTTGCTTTATTTATTTACAGTTTAAGCATGTTGTTATTATTTTAATTGTTGAGCATGCTTTATGTGATTTATTTTATGTTTTAAATTGTGTCTATAAATTCCAAAATCATATTAATTTATGATGGAATTTTAGATGTAACATAATTTATGAGACATAAAATATTGTGTGCGCATGAAACCTTTAGAAATTAAAATACTAAGCTGGATTTTGGTTATTTTTCAAACTAAAATCATTAAACCTCCACAAATACGACTTGTCATTAGAAATAAGGCATTTCGAAGCGTAAATGACTACTCGGGTAGCTTGCGTTAAAAATAACTTACAAGTTCTAATGCTATGAGGTTTCTAAATAAAACATTTATTTTAAGATGAGAAGTGGGAGTCTTTGAGCAAACATCTACTTGGGTAGCTTGCATTGAGACAACTCTCACAAGTCTCTAAGATTAATCTAAATGGGATAACAAATGATGTAAAAGGCATGCGGTATGAGTCTAGTAATTTTTTCTTCTTTATATGTTGATTGTTGTATCAATGATTAGTAGTTTTTTTTCAAAAACTTAGGGTGATTGTAATGGTAGCTTTTTAGAGGTTTAAACCTGGACTACTGAAGAATCTGTCTCACTCGATGATCATGAAAAAATAATTAAATTATTAAGTGAAAAAGATATAAAAAATTATAGACATACACATAAATTCCTTCATATAGAATTAGTACAAATTGCATTTAAACCTTTAACATTAGAAGGGCTGCCCGAAAGCTTTATTGCTGCTTTAAGAGATGGTAGAATTTTAAATTGGAAACAATCATTAATGGGGATTATACAATCGAGTCTGGCTCATGGCCCAGTTTATTTTAATGTATATCCAAATTTACAGTTATCACTATCAAACGCAAATATACTTGATGCATTAACATTAAATGTTAAAACGCATGGTTATAATTATATTCCTGGTACAGAAATAATCTGTATTTGCTATAGAATATATTATAAACCTTTATATACATTAAATCCACACTGTAAAAGGGTTGATAAACCTATAAATGAAACCGTCATAATAGAAACAAATTTTGGTAAATCAAACATTACATCTAGAAGGCCTATTAAATGGGAAGAAATTAATTTTCCAACAAATTGAACAATAGAAAGGGCTATGCCTCCACAACCAAAAATTGAAAACAATCTAATAGATGTAATTCAAGATCCTTCTGGATCTGTAAATATAAGATTCGATCAAAATCTCAAATTAACACCTTTTCATAGAAGTAGTACAACTAGATCATATATATCTCCTATAGATTATAGGGTAGAATCACCAATGGATTATAGAGTAGAATCTCCTACACCACATAGGGCTTCTACATCACAGATAAGAGAAAGAACCTCTTCAGAAGCATCAAGTTCTACAGCTACTGATAAATTATATATCAACAGACAAAATATTGTTAGAGAAATTAACACACAATCTACAGGTGATTTAGAACCGACAATGTCGGAGATGGATTTTCCTATTTAATGGATAAAAGTAAGAAAATAGATTTTAGTTATGGCTCACAAGCCAGAAAAATAATTTCAGAAGAATTTAAAAATCCAAGATGGTCTTTATTTAGAACTTGGTTTTTTGATAATTTTAGTAATACTGAAAAATTATATTTTCAAGAAGAATTTTATAGGACTTTTGAACAAAAAAATGCTTTAATTCCTTTTGTTCCATGGTTCATAGACATATATGTTACGAGTTATATCTCAGTATTACAAAGAAATTATCATTTAGAAAATGGAAAAATTTACAAAGGAGTACATCCTCCACAACAAGCATTCCATATTGAGAAAAATGAAAAAATTCATAATTTCTTAGCCTTTGCCAAACTCCTAGAAGATGATACACTTCCTGTTACATGTAAACAAATAAATACAATATTTGAACAACAAAATTATACAAATTTGTATCTAAATATCATTGGAGAACAAATTCAATCTATACATAATAGAGTTGATGCAATTCTAACTGCAATAAAAAATATTCAACCAACTGCTGTTAAAATAATACCAGAAGTAGAACTAGCTACTCCTAGTATTCAGCCTCCTCCAAATATTCCTGAATTTAAATTAAAGTCAACGACTGAATTAGAAAAATTATTAGAAGAAAAGTTTAAAAAACTTAGTATTAAAACACTGGATAAAAATTAGAATATGAATTACTAGAAAATCCAGATTATAAAGAAGTATTTAAAGATCAAGTTAATAGAATTAAAAATAAATGGGCTGATAAACCAATTCAAAGTCGTTTTTATTACAGACGACCGACACCTATGGATGTTTTGCATGAAGAATATAATGATATATTAGATACAAGTTACTCTGGTAGTAGAAATTATGAATGGAATATTGATGGTCTTCCACATAAGCAGATTTATAATACTGCTCATAGAATGTTGATGTATTCTACTATTTGTAAAACAAGTGGTAATACTGATAAGGGCATAGCAAAAATGATTGTTGCTGGTTTTACTGGACAATTAAGAGGATGGTGGGATAATTATCTCACAGCTAGTAGTAGAGATGAAATACTGAATACAGTAAAAATAGAAAATAATGCTCTAGTAGAAAATGCGGTTTATACGCTAATAATTAATATTATTGAACATTTCACTGGAAGGTATACAGATAATAGTGAAACTATTAGAACCTTACTTCAAAACTTAAGGTGTAAAACACTATCTGATTTTAGATGGTATAAAGATACTTTTCTTAGTAGGGTGATGGAATTACCTGAATATAATAATCCACATTGGAAATCAAAATTTATTGATGGACTCCCAAGCTTATTTGCTGAAAGAGTCAGAAAAATACTTAGGAAAGATTTTGCAGCTATTCCATATGAAAGTTATAGCTATGGAAAATTAATTGGAACATGTATACATGAAGGGTTAGCTTTATGTAATGAAATAAAGCTTAACCAACAAGTTAAAAGACAAAATCTTGATGAAAAGAAACAATTAGGACAATTTTGTGAACAATTTGGATTAGAAAATCCCATAATTAAAGAAAAATCTAGAAAAAATAAACCTTATAGGAAATTTAAATACCGTAAATATTCTCCAAAACATTTAGAGAAGAAATTCCAAAGAAAGAATGAAAGATTTCAGAAAAAAGAAAAATATAAGAAAGGCAAATTTAAAATCTGTAAAACATGTGGAAAATTTGGACATTCCTCAAAAACTTGGTGGACTAAGAAAAAGATTAATAGTCTTGATATTTCAGAAGATTTAAAATCTACAATATTACAAACTCTATTAAATTCAGAAACTGAAGAATCAGATACAGAATTATCTTCAAGTTCCAAATCTGAATCAGAAAATGAAGCATTAAATGCTTTACAGAATGAAGAAATTTATGAATCAGAATCAGAATGCGAACCTTGTATTTTAGGACAAACTTGTCCCAAACAAATAAATCAAGCTTCTAATGAAAAGAAGGACCAATCAGAATTTTATAAAATTCTATCACAATTTTCAGAAATGTCAATTAATGTTATAACTTCAAATCATGTGTTAGAACTACTAAAAACAATAAAAGATCCCTCATTGAGAGCACAATTAATAGAGCATATTAACTTAGAGGATTTACCCTCCACTTCTAATAATGAAGACTTTCAAGAAAAAATTATTAGTCCTACAGGACCTTATAGCATGGCTGAGGTTATGAAGCAACTAAAAAATAAAAATAGAATTAAAGAAGGAAATACTTCTCCAAATGATTTAATAATAGAAATAGATAATTTAAAAAATAAAATTAAAAATTTGAAGGATAAAAATAATATCCAAGAAATGAGAATTTCTAAATTAGAAAATTCATTATATAAAATTGACGAAATTCAAGAATTTAATAATTCAAAAGAAAAAATTGTTTTCAATGAAAATTTTCTAACCTCTCTACAAATGATAGTATCCCAAAAATGGTACATAAAAATTTCATTATTAATAGATAATCATTTTTCCAAACCATTTACTGCCCTTGTGGTTAGTGGAGCAAACTTAAATGTAATACAGGAAGGTTTGATCCCAACCAGATACTTTCATAAAACAACACATACCTTATGGCATGCAGGAGGAGATAAACTTCAAATACAATATAAATTACCTAAAGCATTTGTATGCATAGATAATAAATCTATTCTACAAAGTTTTATACTAGCTAAAGATATTTCAAATCAAGTTATACTTGGAACTCGCTTCTTAAATGATATATATCCATTAAAAAGGGTAGATGATAAGGGAATAATAGGAACCTTCCAAAATAATGATATTTTTCTAGAGTTTATTATTGAACCTTTTGCTAAAATGTTACATAATGTATATGATAATATCAAAGCAAAACAAAATCAAATCAATTTCTTAAAACATGAAATTATGACATTAAATATTGAAGAACAATTAAAAAATCCTAAATTACAGGATAAAATAAGTCTTATAAGAAATCAATTTTCTATTGATATTTGTAATGATCATCCTAATGCCTTTTGGGATAGAAAGAAACATATTGTTTCTCTTCCTTACGAAGATTCTTTTGATGAAAAGAATATACCTACTAAGGCTAGACTTTGCCAAATGAACTCAGAATATTTAGAGTTATGTAAAAAGGAAATTGAATCCTTATTACAAAAAGGACTTATAAGTCCATCACAATCTCCTTGGTCATATACTGCATTCTATGTTAATAAACATTCAGAAATTGAAAGAGGAATAC
>JAPKLW010000374.1:395573-449876 GCA_026898455.1 Plectranthus barbatus | reverse complement strand
ATTATATTTTCTAAATTTGATTTGAAATCAGGATATTGGCAAATTCAAATTAATAAGTCTGATAGGTATAAGACTGCTTTTAATGTACCTATAGGACATTATGAATGGAATGTAATGCCATTTGGTTTAAAGAATGCTCCTTCTGAATTCCAGAAAATAATGAATGATATCTTTACTCCATATAGTGAGTTCATAATTGTTTATATTGATGATATATTAGTTTTTTCAAAAACTATAGAAATGCATTTTAAACACCTTTATATGTTTAAAACATTAATTATACAAAATGGTTTAGTTGTATCCAAACCTAAAATGATGCTTTTTCAAACAAAAGTAAGATTTCTTGGACATATTATTGAAAAAGGAAATATAATTCCTATAAACAGAAGTATAGAATTTGCAGAAAAATTCCCAGATGAAATAACTGATAAAACTCAGTTACAAAGATTTTTAGGAAGCTTAAATTATATTGCTCCATATTATAAGAATTTAATTCAAGAAACTGCTATATTATATGAAAGACTTAAAAAGAATCCTAAACCTTGGACAAGTAGTCATACAGAAGCTGTTAGAAGAATTAAAAATAAGGTGAAATCACTACCTTGTCTTATGTTAAGCAATCCTAAATGAAAAAAGATTGTTGAAACAGATGCCTCAGATATTGGATTTGGTGGTATTCTCACGCAAATTGATCATAATACTAAACAAGCATTTCTTGTTAGATTTTATTCAGGAAAATGGAATAATGCACAGAAAAATTATGCAACTGTAGCAAAAGAAATTCTTGCAATTGTAAAATGTGTATTAAAATTTCAGGATGATTTATATAATCAAAAATTTACTATTCTTACAGATTGTAGTTCTGCAAAATTTATGTTTCAAAAAGATTTTAAACATGATGTTTCTAAACAAATGTTTGCTAGGTGGCAAGCACATTTAGCTCCTTTTGATTTTGAAATTATTCATAAAAATGGAGAAGAAAATAATCTTCCAGATTTTTTAACCTGTGAATATCTTCAATGACTTCAGATATGAGTCTCAGAGGTAGAGGTACTTCCTCTTATAGAGGAAGAGGTGGTCGAGGACACACTCCTGAGCTAATAGCCCAGCATGGAAAACAAAAGCTAATAGCTGCTGATTTATCCCAAAATGCTGAATATCAAGCATTTTTGGAGTACAAAAAACAACAACAAACAGAGGAAAGTAATACTTCTCCTTCTTATGCCAAAATTATGGGCAATGAAGAATCAGAATTCAATAATATTGGATTCTCAACTAATAAATTTAAAGAAATTATATTTCTTCTGGATGAAAAAGAACTGAAATGGAAAAATGATCCATGGAAATTAATGGAGAGATTTATGGATAATTCATCCTTTCCTGCAAGAACATATAAGTTCAGACATTATTATGAAATGATTTTAGAGAAAAGCAGTTCCTGTGATATACAGCATTTTGATGCGGCCAATAAAGAAATTCATAATTTTAGCAAAATTATTATTAAAAAGGTTATATCCTTAGAGGAATGGGGAATTTCTCCTCAAAGAGAAAATGAGTTAGTGTATCCAAATAAAGCCATAGTTAAATATAACTATTGGGATTATTGTGATGCATTCATAAAAGCATTTGCATATCAAAATGATAAACAAGCATTCTTGGTTTATCAAAATATGCTCAAATGTCTTCCTTGAGGAAATTCCTCACTGGTTCATACACTGGTTCTATTGTTTTGGTCCTACTTCAGAAATTCTTCCCCAGAATATAAAATCCTCATTTGATAAATGGATGGATCTATCCCCTCACTTACAAAAGAAAAGAGAGTCTCAGTTATACATAGAAGGAATAGCTTCTTGTTTCTTTTTCATTGAATTTTCTATCCCCTGGATATGGAAATGGACTCCAGAATTCGGTTATACTGAAAATAAAATTCCCTGTCTTTTCAGAGTCTCTCACACCAAATTTTGGGACAAAATGATGAGAATCGACCCAAATACTCAGCAATTGCTTGGAATTGATACTCTTAAATTAATAGAGGAAAAATTAAAAATTTATCAAGAAAAGCAGGAGATAATCAATACTCCTTCAACATTTGATTATATCACTCAAATGCTGAGAATGAAATCAGCTTCTTTAACCAAAGAACAGGTGATTGCTGCATATGTGGATGAAATGAAGAAAGATCTTCTTTCTCAATTAGAAGAAGATAATAAATCAGACTCGACAATGTCGTCAACATATCTGCAAGATGCACAAGATCCGAATGATATTGAGATCGAAGATGTGTTTGAGGCTATCAAAGATACACTGGTGGACTCAATCAGGAAAAAGGAAAAGGAGGGATCAACCTCACAATCATGAATCATGAAGAACAAATCAGAGAAATATATCTCATACCTGCATAGAATAATGCAGGTGGCATGAAGTGGCATATTTTTAATGGAGGAGCCAAGAAGTGGCATATTTTCAATGGAAGGGCCAATAAAAATAAATTTTAGCCGTAAAATAAGGCATGAAATGTGTAGTGCTTAGTTAGACCTACATATATGTCACGCCCCGATTTATAAACAAGAAATAAATCAAGGAATTGAGGCACATCGGGTACGAGACTTGCACTTGGGATATCATTCAATAAGAAGAGTTCAAGCGAATAAGACAGAAATCATCACACTCATCCCAAGTCAAGCAAAAGATAATAAAGGGTGCCTCCTCAAGAAGGGATCGTAACTTCTTGAGTAAACCAAGTATCAGAGTTTAACGAGATTGAATATAGCAAAAGTCAAACAAAAGACATCGAGTCAAGCAGCGGAAAGTTATCAATGAAGTATGTATATGAAGATACATACTTCAACATCTAACTATTACAAAAAAAAGAGTCTTCAGCTCCACTCCTCTGTTACCTCGTACTCTTGCTCCAAATCTTCTTTTAACCTGCGCATTTTAGAAATAATGCGAGGGGCTAAGTACAAATTGTACTTAGTGAACACATGCCCGAAAACATACATACATATAAGTTTGTCATGCCTTTTAATCGGGTCGCACATGGGGTTTTAAGTTTGAAATCCTCCCATTGCACCAAAACATTTTATGAATGAGCATGCTCCTTTTTACATAGTTAAACTATCTGCAAATGAGTATGTGACTGGTGATAAACACTCACTTTGTGCATTTTATTGATGTGTTTATGCTTAGATTATACTTCAGATTGAGCCATTATGTGATCTTTTCATGCGTTATTCTTATTCTTTAAGAAAATATTACGTTTGGTTTGTTTGATGTTGTTTTGCACAGATTTCATGCGTATTTGAGTCTGAATGAGTGCCATGGAGCCAATCGATGTTTGTTTGCATCAAGAAGAAGAAGAAGTGAGAAAAAGACTGCACCCACATTTGTTTTAGGCCAAGTTTCAATGGAAACCCATTCCGAAAGCAGTTTACGTTCAAAGAAACAGTCACCAATTCCTCCACACATGGAATTCGAGCTAATGGAGCATACCAATGGATAGATCTTTGAGTTAGCTTTCCAATGCAACTGGAATCAGGTCAATCGGAGTTCGGGAGAGAAAGTTATGGTCAAAACCGCGAGACTGCGCAAGACGTTTACGCAACCGGCGACCCGGTTGCATAACCGGCGACCCAGTTACGCAACCGGCGACCGCATTCCAAAAAGGGCGACCCAGCCTACTCCTCCGGCGAATGGGCAGCAAAACCTGTGACCATGGCTGCACTTCCGGCGTTCATCATCAAAAACGGCGACCGTTCCCCCCCAAACCGACGACCGCGTCCCCTCCTCTCGAAACAGAACCGGCGTTCGCCCTCTCCATGCCTGCGATCGCCGGTCGAGTTTTCCTGCTCGCCTATTCCGCACTTTTGACGTATTGTGGCGTATCTTTTTGCCCAAGTCAGGATTTTTCTCCCATATCTTTTGAAATTAAAATCCCTCTCCTATAAATATAAGTTCCAGAAGTCAGAAAAAGCTCCACAACCATTATTCCAATTTCCTACATTCCGAATTTATTTCTGAGGCTAGAGAGAGAGTTTTCTACAGAAATTCAAGGAGAACTGGAAGAGCATGACAAGAATTGAAGATTGAAGACTACAGGGTTTTTAATTTCCTTTTCTTATTTTTATGACTCTTCATCTCTTTGTTTTTCTAGGATTTAGCATGTCTGGCTAAATCCCTTTTTGGATTCTAGGGTTTTGAAACTTTGTATTTATTCATTCAACATTTATGCAAATTTAATGTTCCTTTTCCTCTGATGTTCTGATTTAATTTGGATTTTCAATAATTGCATTAATTATCATTAATTGTGATTTGAATTGATAGTTTTGAACCGAGAGGTCTAGGTTGTCAATTAAGACGCAAATTTATCAGATTTATTAGAACAATTATCCGTGAGGAAGTTGAACTTTTAAAGGGTTTTGAATCTAAGGTTTTTATCGAGAGTAAAATTCCTTTTTGCGCATCCGAGAGGAGTCATTAGGTATTTTATTTCCATGTTATGGTTTAGCATCCGAGAGGATCGCCTGATAACATTTTCGCGATTACTCACATCACTGGAAATTAAATTGGGATTGAATTGCATGAAAACGTTGTTTGTTTAATATTCAAAGTGGATTGCCCTGGAATCCTATTTTCTCATTGTTTTCTAAAATATTTAATTACCCGTTTTATTTTATTTCTGCTTTTAAATCAGTCTGTTAGATAAAACCAAATTCACTTTATGATTTGCCTAGATAGTATTACGATGTCTATGTTTTAGTGCTTGGTTGTGTTTCGAGCCTGCAGTCCTTGAGTTCGATAAATTATTACTTGCCCTCTGCAGTGGTCTGTACACTTGCAGCTTTAGCGTGTTGAAAAATACGCTATCAACTGGGAGGTGGCCACCTACCACAGTCACGATGCTAGTCCGAGTAGGGTATGACCCTTAACATGTCAGCATTATAGTGCACTAACCCAAGGTATCTCTTTCACTACCTGGGTACGATCGATAAGACTCGCAATACGCAGAGTCAACATCCACGTTGAATACGTTTGATGTTCTTCTCTAAGTGGGGTTCCCCCACAGAGAGGACAGATAGCAAACACAAAACAGTAGGCAATGACAAAGCAGTTTAAAATCAAACATTTCATTTCATGCTTGATATGCTTTGAAAAGAAAACATCATTTTTGTATTTTTAATTTGGCCCACTATATAGGGGTAAAAGAAAGCCCACCTTGAGTAGGTGCGGTTATGCGATTGGTTGCTCTAGAAACTGATCTTCTCCTTGCCCTTTCCTATGACATAAGGAATACGAGTAAATCCTCAAGGGATAATAGGTTATTTGAAATCTAACTCATCAAAATAGTTCTAGACTCTTAATCGATCTTGGACTTCTCAAGTTGAGCCATCGGATAAGGATATGAAAGAAAGATTTGGCATTCTAGTTTGACGGACAAGGTAGTCAAACGTTCATTCAATAGCTCGTGGTTCAATATCGAGCATGATTTACAAACGAAATTCATGGTTCAACATGATTGAACAAGTACGAGGCTTCGTCAAGTGACGGAACATTACTTCAAAGAGTATGATTGAAAGAATTTCATAATCTATTATGAATCATCGTACATCGCTTGAGAGTATGAGAACTCATCAAGTTGTTCCAAGAGAAGATTAAGTTATGCTTAATCGGATCGAACAATCAAAGTTGATTTGTATCGAAAAGGTTTCAAAGAGAGCGAGAAGGAAAGAATAGCTCTCTACTATGATTGATAAAAGAGATGTCAATGGACGTTGAAGAAAAGTTGAATTTCGATGTTCGAAATTTAACAAGTTCTATTCTTGTGAACAAGTGTGAGACGTCATCAAATGACTAAATATCTCTTCACATATTGTGATTGAAAGAAGTTACGTAATCAATTACGAATCAAGGTGTAATTGATTGAGAGTTTTAGAACTCTTCAATAGGTTTCAAAGTCGTTTCAATAAAGTAATCGGAAGAATTCTTGATCTTGAATGAAGATCGAATCTTAATAAAATTTCAAAGGTTTCATTAAGCTTGATTTAACAATAAGCTTCCAAGAAAGTTTGAGTTACAAGAGTTCGGTCAAGCAGTCAAGGTTGGTTTGGATTGAAAGGATCTTCGGAGAGGTTATAGAAGATAACATCTCTTCGTCGATTGATACAAGGAATACCAAACGAAATGTCAATTTGGATTTGAATTGATTGATTGAAGGGTTTAGAATTTAAGAAAATGTCAATTGAGTTGATTGGTATGAAGGGTATCGAAGGATATGAAAGATAAATCAAATCGAACGAAGAAAGAAAAAGTCAAAATTTGGAGATTTCACTCTGTCTCGACCGAGATGGAGTGCATCTCGACCGAGATGAGATGCATTTCGACCGATATGAATATATCGACCGGGATGAGAAGCATATCGACCGATATGAGTATATCAACCGAGATAGAAACGAAATCGACCGAAATGGATGGAATTCGACCGCCTCGACCGAGATGGATCCCATTTCGACCGATATGAACATATCGACCGAAATGGTCTTCATCTCGATCGAAACAGTCATCTCGACCGAGATGGAGGCTATCTCGGCCGAAACAGAGGCTGGAAATTTTGGGCGAATTTTTCATATTTTGGCTCAAACTGTTATCCGGGCTCGTCCAATCGATTTCTAACAATACCAAATGGTTTTCTAACAAGTATAACGAGTCTAGGCATGATTTAAAGCATCAAAACATGTTGGAATCGAGATTTAACCACAACATTTCCATATAGGGCAAATATACCAAAAATGCTCCAAAATCAACACAACTCGATTCCTAGGTTGATATATCGTTTCTAAGCTCATATTATAACATGCTAAACATGCATACGTACTCATCAATCCATCAAAAGCCTAGATCATGCCATTTATTAACTAGGGAAAATTTTTCAAACATGCTTAAACGTAAGAAATAGCTAGAGAGAGGTTCGATTTATACCTCTAGGATGTTCGTAGAGCTTCGTGGGCTTGATCAACACTCTCTTAACTCGATTTCAACTTCTAAACATGGAGAAATGAAAGAAAGAGTGTTGGAAATGGAAAGAATGAGGTAAGAGGAGTCCAAAAATGTATAGTTTACCTCTAGAAACACCTCGCCGGAGCTTCGTCGGAGCTCGCCGGAAGTTCGCCGGAGTCTTCGCCGGAAACTTTCTAGGGAATCCTTAGGGAGAAAGAGTGAAATGGTGGAGAGAGAGAGGAGGTTATATTTATAGAGGGAGGTGAAGGGTAATTTTGGAATTACCGAATGTCAAAAAGTTAAAGTGGTTGTCATTCGCTTGTCACATCGGTCACTTTAACATCACCTCACGTCAACTCCACATCTCTTCGCGTCATTGCACGGGAGACCGTGATATTTCGTCGATACCTGAATATTTATCGATCAATATTATCCCGATACGAAAATATCGGATCACCGAATAATTAATCGAGATTAATAAAACTCATTAATAATAATTAATTTCCCCCAATAAATAAAAAGGGCAAGAATAATTGCTAAAATAATAATTTCCCAAATAAATCGGTCGCGTAGCTTCAAATTAATTTCGATAACAAAATATAAATTTCGGAAATTAGATAATTACAATTAAAATTTACGAGGGGCGTTACAATACAGGTCATTATTTCCCTTTTTGAATTCAAAATTCAAATTATGTATGTTTTGAATATTTTGTTGTGTGTGCTTTTAAATTTCATTTATTCGGAGGATGAAATCCGAATATTGAAGCCTATAAATAGGTAGTTTATTTTAATGAGAGGCAGAAGCTCATGTGTTGAGCAATAGCTTTCCCTCTCTCTCTCCTTTTATATTTCCCCATCTAAATAAATAAAACATTTCCAGCTTTGAAGGTTAAATTTGTAAGTATAAATTTTACTCCCTCCGTCCCATTATAATTGGCATGTTTCTTTTCGGCACGGAAATTAAGAGTTGTGAGTGTAGAATGAGTTAGTGGGATTAATATTTTATTGTTGAGTGTGAAAAAATTGCCATTTTTGAAAATGTGACAATTTGGTTGGGACGCCCAACTTGGTAAGTATGACAATTCAAGTGGGACAGAGGGAGTATTTAAAGTTTTTTTTAATTTCAGTTTTTATCTTATTTTAATTTAATGATAAGAATGTTTAGCCTAATAGGCTAAATAACTCATGTGTTGACTTATGGCTGTTAATTACACTTTCATGGATTTGTTAATCATTTAATTAACTTTGTTGACCAAAATTAATTTCTTAATCATGAACTAGGGTTGGGTTAAAGAGACTGGCCTGGAAATAGTTTTATATCTTAATTTTTATTCCTGGTTTGACCCCTTTTGATGCCGATATTTGGCAATTGTTTGGGGCTTTTGGAGTATAATTAAGATATAATCTATTAAAAGTTGCCGGACTTATTTGACCTTGTAATTTTGTTCCCATATAGTTTGTATTAATTAATTAATGATGGTCTATTATTATATATATATATATATATATATATATATATATATATTTAATTACTAATTTAATATTGTAATATTAATTAAGTAATAAATATTATTATTATGAAATATTTATCTTATATAATTATAATATTTTTATTAATATTATAATATTAATTATTATATTATTTGTAATGTTAAAATTTATAGGTTAAAAAAATAAAAAGTTTGGAAATAAATATAATAAATCAATTATTATTTCAATTAACTATTCATTAATTTTATATTTAAAAAATGTAATTAAAATATTTTATAAGTAATCAGAAATAAAAAATAAATAGGAATAATATAATAATATTTTTATAAATATTAAAAACTAACATAAAACTTGATTTAAAAATTAAATAAAAATAATTATAATAATATTATAAATATTAATATTAAAATAATATCAGTAATATAATATCATAATAATATATAATTACGATAATTATAATTAATATAATACTTCATTACTTATTTAATAATTATATAAATTTTAATTAATATTATAATTATAAAAGAAATTAGAGGATTTAAAAAATAATAAAGTTGATTAAATTTGGGAATGGAGATGATACCCACCATTTATGTTGGGAATCACCATTCCCAATTATTTGGGAATCAAACCCATTCCTCCATACCCATACCCGTAAACCAAACAATGGATTTCGGAATCAAATCCATTCCTCTATACCCATACCCATGAACCAAACACCCCCTGGGTTTCATAGTTTTTGGTGGACCCCGCAGCATTTAAACTTCATTTCAATTTTTTTAATATTGCCGCTGAAAATCTTATTTGCATTATTTCTATTTCTTTTCTTATTTTTTTTTAATTTTATAATCAATCCAATATTTTTATTTTATTATTTCTGATATCTTTTTGAGTTTATTGAATTTGTAATTTAAATAGGAGAAATTATGGTTATGAAATATGTCATAATTTTAAAATACAAATATAATAAATTAAAAACAAACACACAATACGTAATTAAAGCACACAAAGGAAAAAAATACATTTAAGAAAACAAGATAATAATAGAGTAATTGAAGTGAACAACTTAAATCTTCAAATTAATATAATAAATAAATGATATAAATATATAAAAATAATATTATATTTGTGAATGAATTTGTGCAAACCGTGTTGATATTGTAGGTTTATTGTTAGAGTGATATAAAAGTTGAAATTGTGGCTTTATTATTTTGGGTACCCTTATGATCATGCAGCTGACGTGCACACAAGTTACAGTAATTATTTCTTATGTTTGATATTTCATTACAGTAATTCATATGCTTCCCTGCACCTGGCATTAATTTGGCCCATTTTCTTGTTTTTGAGCAAATGAGATGATGAAGAATCATAGTTCAAATTGTGTACCCCATATTAAAAACAAAAAGCATATATAGTTTGTTTCACCGAGATTTTAAGCAGACTAGCAGTTCATTAAAATATTACACACTACTGCAGTGACAAGCAAAACCAGCAATTTCCACGCCACAATATAGAAAGTAGAAACACAACACACCCTCAAGCTAACAAGTAGTAACTCTCAGCTCCAGAGAGAGAGAGAGAGAGAGAGAGATTGGAACCTCCGGCTGTAGAGATGGATGGGGTTTAGGTGGTGAGATGATTGCGATGAAAGCCCTTGTTGCAGAAGCAAATGGCGCACGTCGTTCCATCGTCGCCAGAGGGCTTGAACTCTTGGCATCCGTCTACAGAAGCCTGAGACCCAAAAGTATGAATCTTATGACATATTGTGTACACCACCACCGGCGCCTCCACCTTCCGATGGAAATTCCGGTGGCAGCCGTACACCTTGCACTCCAGACTTCCCTTATCACTCCAGAACTCCTGGCAGCCGTCGATCTTGCCAGCGAGGTGCCCATGACTTTTGTGGCATTCTGCGTATTTCTCTCCCATCTCAATCGCTTCCAAGTTCCAAATATCACTCGAAAATCCCAAGTTTATCTTCACTCCTGTCTTTGCATATCTTCTAATCAAAATGAAAGAGGAGTGATGGGTATTAACTTATAATGGTGGTTTTCAAGAAGGAAAATTCTACTTGGACAGAATCTGCCAATCAAATAAGGGTATTGATGTAATTTTAAGATGATTTTACATAAATATCTTTTTCTCTGCTCCATAAATTGTAGAGATTATTTTAAATTTGAAAACACTCTCTGCACTTATCAAGATTGTAATACAATAATCCATTATCAATATATCACCAAATATTAGTTAAACAACTATGATAATTTACTCATATATTTAAAAATCATAAATTATTTGCTAAAATTGTAAAATATATCATACTCTATAAATGTATATCCTAAAAATAGGAAATGTTTTTATAGCACATTTATTTTTTGAATAAATTTTAAGTAAAATGAAATCAAAATATAATCCAAATACGAAATTAAATATTAACATGTGATATATTGCACTTTACTTCAAAATGAAATCAGGATTAAAACTATTAAGATGTGATAAATAGGATTATATTATCGCTTATAATTATATAATGATATTGAGATAATCAAGGTACTTTTTGTAGTTACCAAAATATAATGTTCATTATGAGAGAACTAAGCACATCAATTTAAGCTATCTTTTTATAAAAGATGAGCTTTACAAGGTCAATATCCTCGATAATCGTACGGATATGATTACGAAGTCAGTTCCTAATATTAAGTTTGAGTGTTGTTTGAAACTGATGAAGTATATTTTTTATATCTAGCTCGAGGGAGTGGTTCAACAATGGAGGTCTATGAGACTAGGGGTCGAGCAACTCATCGACTGTTGAGTGGCAGCTGAATATATGAAAAATATTGATATAGCTAATTTCCTAGTTTGATGGAATTTTATTTATGTTTAATTAGGAATTAGATATGTATTAATCTATAATGATGAATATATTAGGATATGAAATATCTTTACTATATCATTATTTGTTCATTTATATATCTAGTAATCCCTTCCTATAAATATTCACATACTATGATATGCTTTGTATTATCTTCATAATAATTAAAATTATCACCAAGATATTTGAAGAGTCGACGAAAAATTTACACTCAAACTATTATAAATTATTGTGTTCTTTATTTTTTATTTATATGTGCAATCACTTCAATTCACAATATGCACAATGAATGAACTCGAAACATTGATTGCTAATAAAGAGTTTCCATTATCGAATTCTAATTATATGTATGCAAGCATTGTTTTCCGCCATGCCATCACACAGTTCACACTTAAAATGATGCACTTTTTGAGAGAAGAATCGATAAATTCTTTTTCTATTTTTGTCAGCTTATAAAGTATATATATATATATATATAGGGATGCGATCCAGTGAGAACACCCCTTACCATGAGAAATAAGAACTAATCATCGCCATTGATTTTGATGAATGTACGCTCAGGATTTTACTAGAATTTTCGGTCATTTTATCTCAAAAAACCTGCATTATAGGGTATTTTTGTCATTTTGTACTTATTTAAGATTCTGTTTGCATATTCAACCTCGACATACATTATATATCTAACAAACATGCATTATATGCATAAGAAACATGTATTATATACGTAGAAAACATGCATTATATACCTAACATTCATTATATACCTAAAAAACAACTTCCAGCATTATAATATGGTATTACTCTTATTTTATAACAATATTACTATCATTATACGGTATTACTTCCTCCATTATATATGGTATTACTTTTGTTTTAAAGAAAAATTATATTACTTTCATTATAATGCATATGTTATTACTATATAATACATAACAAGTGCAAATATAATGATGAATGATGATTTCGCTGAAATAAACATATTATATTTTATCTATCATATTCTGCATTATATACTATAACTTCATGCATTATATTGTGCAACTGCATTCATTATATAAGAATTCGTGCACTGTTACGAGAATTATGCATATTATATATGGTATTACTTTTATTTAAAAAATTAGATTACTTATATTATAATGCATATGTTATTGCTATATAATACATAACAAGTGCAAATATAAATTATAATGATGAATGATGATTTCGCTGAAATAAACATGTTGCATTTTATCTATCATATTCTGCATTATATACTATAACTTCATGCATTATATTGTGCAACTGCATTTATTATATAACTTCATGCATTATATTGACCTCGACATGCATTATATACCTAGAAAACATTCATTATATACCTAACAAACATGCATTATATAATATAGTAATATACATTTATATAATATAACAAAAAAATACATAATTAAAAACAAGTAATGTATGATCAACTTTTATAACAACTATAATATTATCTACAGTAAGCAAAGATAATGAATTTTAATTTTTTTGTTGATCTCGCAGGAAAAAATATATTGCATTTTATCTATCATATTCTGCATTATATAATATAACTTCATGCATTATATTGTGCAACTACATTCATTATATAAGAATTCGTGTACTGTTACGAGAATTTTGCATATAATCACTAATTTTCATTTTTTACGATTATTTTTAAATCGAAACATATGCAATAGGGATTTCGTTTGAAAGATAATTAAATTACCTTTAATTTGATATATGATACATTAAAAAATAATCTAAATCGAAGGAGTTATGATCATTTAAAAATTTAGGATGATTTTAGAGGAGAGAAAAAAAATATTACAAAATTACCCTTTAATGCATGTTTTACTACACTATAATGCAGATAGAATTTATTTAGTCTTGAGCGTTGGATCACGATTTGGATGGCCGAGATTGGTTCTTATGTTCACATGGTAAGGAGAGTTCTCATATGATCACTCCCCTATATATATATATATATGAAAGAAACTATACTATGTACAATAAACATAATTAATAAAAGATTTTTTTATAAAATCTAGATTTATACTAATATTCAACCCAATTTTGGTTGGAGTTTGGAGGAAGGGGTGCCATTGAGGCAAAGATATGCATGTATTGTCTTGTCGCAGTTGCTTTATGTATTTTTGTGGGATTTGACTGGTTTCGATTATAAAGATGAAATGATCGAGACAAATTTATGGCTTTTCCAATGAGGTGAGATAAAGAGAAATTAATGAGTTGTCGCATGGTGATAAAAAAAGATAATGAGTTGATATCTTGGAAATGAAAAGGATGGAAAAGTAAAAAAGTATAGGGACCGTCTCCGACTCATAGATATTCTTCTGATGAATATGCGCTAATTATAAAATTGGATCATAATACCCTAAACATTATTTATAAGAACAAAACTTCTAATTAAAGTATTAATATTAGATTTTAGTTATGTCCTATCATTCATAACAGAGTAAAATTTTCAAATAGCAAGTTTTATTATTTTACATGTAAAAAATATCACCTCGTATAAAAAAATGCACAATATAGCAAAAAATATGTAAATACCCTTACCATCTTTTTTTTTAATTGGAAAGAACCTAAATTTGAGATTTTGTTGTGGTTAGAATTTTCCATAAATACTTTTAAATTGGATTAAGGCTCGGTTTGCATATTTAGACAAAAGATGTCGCATTTTCATAATTTAAAATAATTGTAATGTTACTTATTTATTTAATGAATTAATGTTTAATATTTAAATTTTGCAATAAATTAATGATATAGTAATTGAAATACAATGTTATTTTAATTTTAAATATATTAGGAAGGCAAAAAAACATAGTTAATTCATATCAAATTTCGATGAATTTTATTGTGGTGTACATGATCTGATTTGACCAGTTTGAGGATGAAGTATCGGCACAACTAAATAATACAGTTTAGGAATTTTTCAAACCACAACCGGCCAAATTAATCTTTCAAATCATGTTAAACGATTTGGTTCGGTCAGTTTGACGGTTTGAAACATCAATTTAATGGAAAAATTAAAACATCAAATATTTCTAATGTGAAGGCAAGCATATATTTACGATGAAATACAACATGATATGATATACATGTGTACGCTTCCTCCTCCCTCTTAAAATATGCACCCCCTCGCTCCACTACTTTTTCATTAAAATATGATCTAAAATACGAGTTTTTTATCAACCTATACCAAATCCTTGGGATGCAGCTTTAGTCATAACAACTCCCAGTCAGTCCGAGTAATGTGTGCTAGTTGATTCCTTCACCGACAAGCTCTAAGGATCGCAAATTTACATATCTCATTTCTTAAAGTCTGGACTTGGAAAGCACTTGCGTGTCTTTGGTCGTTGTGTCTCTATGTTGCAGGTGTGGGAACTGCCTTGCTGGTGACATCTTGCTGGTAATTTATTAAATAAATAAAAGAATAAAATATATTTTTATTAATTTATCCGTATTTGATCCAATCCAAAGTTTTTGTATCCTTATCGTGTAGATATGATAAATCTCAATTCATATACATTATTATCATATGGATTCATGCCGGATAAAAAATTATCACACTAGAGAAGATGATTCACATGGACAAATTTGAATTTAATTGTTTTAAAATTATCTCATTATTTATTTAATAATATAAATAAATCAATTAATATATTATTATTATATTCATGTGTGAACATTTATATTTTAAAAAATGAAATTTTAATTCGTGTTCAATTTATTTTCTCGAATATTTTAGTTTAAGTTTGTATTTTGTAGTAAAATGTTTATTTTAATTTATGAATTAAGATCAATGGATGATTTTTTTTTTTTTACCTGTTTCGTAGTTTTGGTATTTTAGTTTCCATGTTCAGATTTTTGGATATATATATATATACACCCAATATTAGATTTACTTTTTTAAAAGTAGAAATATATTAAATCAAGGATTTAATATGTATGATTGGACACTTCCAAATAGATAAATGAACTTTAAGGTTAAATTGAACTTTTTTACTCAATTTTTGCTATTTTGTGCATTTATTTATAAGAGTTGTCATTTTTTGAATGTGTTTTTAATTTTTTGCTATTTTAAGTTATTTCCTCTTCATAACATCTCAATACATAAAAGAATATATTATTAACAAAAGTGGGAGTCGGTATTCAAGAAGCATATATACACAATTATAATTTTAGTAACAAAAACTCAAATTAAAATCTTAAATTCTATAAAATCTCATGATTTTGACAACTTAAACACATTTTAGAATGACTCGAAAGTAGAATTCTTATTATTTTAACTTCTAAGTTGTCTTCAAAAACTAATAGAGTAGGCGTGTCGTTTGTCTTCTGATTTAGAGTAATTATTTGTTATGGAAAAACAATATATTTGGAAACTATTCAATTGTTCAAGTTGTAATACCTAATACTAAGGCATAAATCATTCTTAGCATTTCTTATCAGTGGAATAAATATAATATATAATATTAAATATAACACTAATCATATAAAGATATTACTCCATATAACTTGTTGAAATAATGTAAAGTCATATTTTACCAACTTGTTAATTAATTATATAATATGAAAACTGAATTACAATGAAAATATGAAGCCCTGTTTATAGGGAGAAAATCAAATCTCTAAATCTAATAAAACTGAGAAAATAAATCTAAAAACCAAATCAAATCTATCAAGATATATAATAAATATATCTTGATATCTTTGTAATAAAATGAAATCAAAACATCTAGAAACTATATAAAATTCGAAATTAAATTAAAAACTACTTAAAATTCAAAATTAATGCTCAAATTAATTCTCCAACTTTCAGCTCACCAGGATCTCCATCATTCCCCTCCTCTTCAAAAGGATTTGTTCTCAAATCCTCACGCCAACTCCAATCACATTGCCTTGCTAGAAAAGAACTTCTCACCACACAGTTATCTATCTTCTCTCCAGCCAGCTTCGGTCCAGGATCCACTTTCTTTTGCATCTTCACTTGGTCTTCATGAACTTGATTTGGAGTAAGAGGAACAAGGCAAAATCGTTCGTTATTATACTCAAAGGAGTTTTTATTTGTGAATCCCTCATGCTGCGCCTTTCTATCAAATTGCCAAGGACGACCCAACAAAACATGGCTAGCCTGCATCAGAACGATATCACAAAGAACCTCATCCTCATATTTTCCAATGCAGAATGGAACCTTCACTTGCTTCGTCACCTTAACCGTCCCACTGTCATTTAACCACTGCAAACGATAAGGCTTTGGATGTTTGAGCATAGGTAAGCCTAATTTCTCCACCATGGTCAAACTCGCTGCATTTGTACAACTCCCACTATCGATGATGACACTGCAAACCTTATCTTTAACCTACAACGTGTGTAGAAGATGTTCTCACGCTGCTCGGTATCATCGACTGGATGCTGTTCATGTAAGACTCTCCGAATAAAAAATGATGACAGTGCAGCAGGCGCCACTATCTCTTCTTCTTCTTCCTCGGGGTCCTCCAATGCTGGCAAATTAGGATCAGTCTCATCCTCAGTTTCCACCTCGCCATTTTCTCGAAGGATCATAGCCCTACTGTTGGGGCACTCACCAGCAATATGTCCAAAACCTTGACATTTAAAACACCTACGATCACGATTCCGAGTATCAGGAGTAACAGATTTACCTTGATTGTTGGAACCTGGTTGGGGTGCAGCAAATGGTTTCTTCTCAACTCATGGCTGCTCCTCCTCTTTCCATGGAGATCGTTTGGGCGTGGAACTACTACCAGACTGGTATTCTCTCCAGCCCATAGGATTCTGCCCAACTCTACTACCCCTCCTCTTGAGTTGTCCTTCCACCTTAATCGCCATGTGCACCATTTCCTCCAGCTCAACATAATGCTGCAACTCTACAGTATCTCGAATCTCCTAATTCAACCCAGCCAGAAACCTAGCCATCGTCGCCTCTCTATCCTCCACTACATTGGCTCGAATCATAGCAACCTCCTTCTCCTTATAGTATTCATCCATGCTCCGATTACCCTGTCTAAGACTCTGTAGCTTGTTGTATAGCTCTCGGTAGTAGTGATTTGGCACAAAGCGCCTCCTCATGACAGCCTTAATCTCATCCCATGTCTCTATCGACCTTTCCCTCTTCCTCCGCCGACTACTCACCAACTGATCCCACCACACTCGAGCGTAGTCAGAAAACTCCACTGCAGCCAACTTTACCTTCTTCAAATCAGAATAGTTGTGACTGTCAAACATCATCTCCACCTTTCTCTCCCATTCCAGATACGCTTCGGGATCATTCCTGCCCTGAAAGGAAGGTATATTCATCTTGATCGTCCCCAAGTTGTTATCATATGAGTCCTCAGCATCAGAATCATCGACGTCCTTGTCATACTGAGGACTCCGTCTATTAGATCCTCTGCCACCTCGACCTCATTTTACAACACTCCCATGACTGCCAGTAGAATCTTATCGAGTCCTTTGAGCAACAGAAGCCTCGAAAACATCGATTCGTTGATGCATTGCCGCCATCTCACTCATCAACATCCTAGCCAATTCAGATTTGAAACCCTCCATCATGCGCTCGAGCTGGTCAACAATAGTAGTATCATCTCCGTCGTCTAACAGCTCAGCTTGCTTGCTTTTCGTCATACCTGCAACAAAGGTTAGAGAAAAGAAAACAAGGACCTCACCACCTCACGTACGCTCGTGTATCGCTCACGCTCGTGTATCACTCAAATGAATATGGCTTTTTCAATTCCCTCTATTGATCTCACCCACTCTTGCCTTTTACCACTCAAATTCCCCTTCTGAAAAGCTCAAGAACCTCAAATCCCCAAATGCAAGAAAAAAAAAATTTCAAAATTGACAATTAAATTAACCGGAATTACAAAAAAGTTATACATAAATTGGACGGATAGACTCGAAATGACTCAAGGAACCTAACGGACACAACTAAAATTAATCAATTTTTCGGCCCAAAAAAAATTCAAATTTCGAAAAATTTGGCCCAAAAATTTCGACTTTTCCCAGGACCACCAGAAGACCCCCGGGAACCTAGAAATCAAACTTAAAAGTAATGAAAAGGGCAAAAATTTTCCAACCAAAAGACGAAATGTGAGATTTATGTGAGAAGGATGTAAAGATATTATTTGATATGGATATGGGTGGAAAGATATGATATGGATATGGATGGAAAGATATGCTATGAGTGTAACAATATCTTTCAAGATACCCTAATCCCAAATATGTCCCAACTCGCAAGAAAAGAAACACGATCAATCCCAAAACACGAACACAAAACTGAGATAATTCGACCCACACAAGACACGAGCAAGATAACTAGACACGACGTAAGAATCCTAGACACGAAGTAGGGATGACACTAGTAGACACAAAATGAAAACAAGACTCGATATGCAAACACGACGACAAATAACACGATGGATAAGACTCGAATATATATTTTTTGACACACGATGCAAAACACAAAATGAAATTAAATTGAATAAAAAGAAAAAGGAGGATAGGACCTGTGGCTCTGGATACCAAAATGATACGATCCTCGCCGGGAAGGTTTAGATCGCAACCCAGAAATGACGAACAAGAAACGCACACTGACACGACTTGAACAGATACGATGAGAAATCCAACGTCTATGACTCGACCTTTAGAGTACCATAGGCAAGAACGCGAATGAGCCCCTATGACTCAAAAAGCAACTCGAATCACAACGAGGGATATAGCGAAGACACCACAAACGGCTGCGGAATTCCGTTTGATAAGTCAGAATTTTCGAATTCTAGGGCTACTAGAATTCGTGAGCTTTCAGATAATTGAGGAGATAATCTCACAAATTTTATTAAAAACTGAAAACTGAATTACAATGGAAATATGAAGCCCTATTTATAGGGAGAAAATCAAATCTCTAAATCTAATCTAACTAGGAAAATAAATCTAAAAACCAAATCAAATCTATCAAGATATATAATAAACATATCTTGATATCTTTGTTATAAAACAAAATCAAAACATCTAGAAACTATATAAAATTCGAAATTAAATTAAAAACTACTTAAAATTCAAAATTAATGCTCAAATTAATTCTCCAACTTTCAGCCTACCAGGATCTCCATCATTGGGAATCAGGACTTTCAATGCCAAGAATCACATATCTCACCAACACAAAACTTGCTGATCTTATGACAGATAAAGGCACTTGGAAAGAGGATTCTCTCAGAAGTTTGTTTTGACCGGTTACCGTTTCAACACTTCGGAAGATCCCAACTAATAACTCATATGAGGACACCCTTTACTGAAAGTACAACGACAATGGAAGGTGCACTTTTAAATCTGCTTACCTTGTGGACAGAGGATATTTCCTCCCTCCCGCGATTCAAAGCTGTAAATCGAAGGAAGTCTGGAATAATCTGATTTGGAAGCTCAACATTCCTCCAAAAATTAAAATTTTTGCCTGGAGAGCTATGAGAGATCTCATTCCGACTGAATTGAATCTTCAAAGGCATCACCTCCCCACTACAAGTATATGTAACCTCTGCAAAAAAAACTTGGGCCTCGACTACTCATGCTATCTTCTTTTGTGATTTCACCAGCTCAATTTGGAAAAACACCAATTTCTGGAGCTTCATGAAACCTCTTAAACATCTCTCAATGAAGAACATAGCAAAAGTTGATCGAAAAGAATTTGACAACAAAGACTTTGAAAAGTTGATTGTGCTATCTTGGATGATCTGGAACACCATCTGCAGCCAAAGACATGAGAATGATCAAACCAGATCACAAGTATCGCTAGATTTAGCTTGCACCTTTCTAAAAGATTTCAAAGATGCAAAAAATTGATAGAACCTCCTGAAGAAGTAACTCTGGGCGAACATAGGTGGCATCCTCCAAAATCAAATCACCTTAAAAGCGAGCTTCTTTGGTCTTGTGATGAACACAGGAGCTTTTGCAAAGCCTCGATCGATATAAGATCAGATTTTGAATTCGGCAGAGAATATGCCTGTATTTGCATGTAAATGTTAAACTTTCGAATTGGCCAAACTTTTTCTCACTCTCTAAATCCTTCTATTTATAGACGAAGATTCATACATAAATGTTTGAATCTTTAGTCCGTTAGACACTGTTTGTTCGTTCAAAAATCCTCGTTCTTCCTTTTTCTAAAAAATACAGAGACTCTTCAGATCTCTTCTTCATTTGATTGGCTCTTTCCTCGTTTAGCCGACTTGTTAGAATGGATCTCTAAGTTTGCTTCTAGAAATCCCCTTTTTGTCTCTTGATAATTCAGTTTTCTGATTTCAGGAATTCCTTAAACTCTAGAAATTGGAGATCCTTTAATTTCGCGGCTTTAGATGATTGCTAGATTCTATCGGACGTTTTGCTGAGTCGCTATTCATCTGCTGAGATCACAGCAACTTTGCTGAGATTCAGCAATCTGTTTGCTTCATTCCTTCAACAACTTGGTTGTCCGTTGAGTACCTTCAGAAATCTTTATATGTTTGCTAGCCTTCCGATACTTCATTGTTTGCTAGCAATCTTTATGTTCGCTAAATCCTTCAGCAATGTTCTCGTACTAAGCAATCTTTTTGTACTTGCTGGAGTCTTCTAGCAATCATTTCGGAATTTGCTGAATCCTTCAGCAATCTTCAACAATCTTTTCTATCTCTATTACAACTCGATTATAATCATCCTATACAGGACTCTTACAACTTTGACACAATTTTAAGTTGCTAGAGACTAGATTATCTAGCTTTGATGCACCAAAATAATACAAATAAACAATAAGATCTGAAGGGGTATATTCCAACAATTTTAACATTATTCCCAACAATTTCCCCGTTTTTTGTTCGATCAAAGCCCTAAACCTTAACTTACTGATCATTAGAAAGTAGATTATTGAGTTTACAAGATATTCCTAGCAATCTAACTCAGCATATAAACTCCCTTAGACTTAGCATTTTTCGAAAATGTTCCCCCTCAAAATAAGAAGGGTATTGATCGTTAAAATTTATCACAAGTGAATGGCTTAAAAAAATGCTGGAATTTCAGCAAGAAAATAAGCACAAGCATCATTCACACATAAGATAGAGCAATACACAATCGAACACGAACACACACTCAGCAGTCCATGAAATTTGCTGATTACACAAAACGTATAAGTTCAGCTAAGCTAATAAATGCAAATTTGGACAATGAGTTGTTGTCATCAATCTGGGTTAGTTTCATTAAGATTTCTGCAGTAGAGTACATGAAATAAGAAACCCAAACTAAAAAATTACAAAAATTTCAAGGATAGAAAGAATTACTGCTTGGTCGCGGAAGAGTAAGAGTCAGCGTTCTTGGAGCTAGGAGAGCCGGTGGCCTTGGTCAAGTTGCTAGTGGATTGAGCAGTTATCTTCATAAATTTGTCCACCGGGGCATCCCGTGTAGGGATTTCATGGCGAACCGAATCACCAAATCCAAATAAACCGGACCATTTCATGGATGTTGAGAGCAATTACCAATTCAATAAACCTAGCATGCTGCTATGAATTTAATGCAGTGGATATACGAGTTTACCTTAACTCCGTAGTGTCAGATCCGATCTTTCGAGTTTGAATTCCAATCCCTTGATTCAACCACGCGATTTGATTAAAACTGCGGAAACAAAAATTAGAACCAGATCTAATTTCAAGAATTAATCAAATAAAAGAGAAAAGAAGAGAGAATCTGTTCTCCAGATTAGATCTGTATCCCAATGCTATTCAATCCTGCTACTGGTGAGGATTCCACAGGACTGTGATTGTGTAGGCCAGAGTCAAAACTTCGTCTCACAAACACAGAGCCGCCGGCCCTCTCTCTCTCTCTCCCTAGGGTTTCGAATTGATTTGAATGTTCTGAGGTGGATAGGGTTTCAGAGAGAGAACTGTCTATATATAGACCTAGGGTTTTAACCCTAATGGGCTACTGGGCCTCTTTTCAGCATATTTAATTGGGCCAGACCTGGGACCTAATGCAAATAATAAAGTAGGCCTATGAATTAATTAATTCCCATGTCCACAACCCAGGACACAATTAATTAATTAATATTAATTCTTTTTCACCACAGAATTAATACTGACCTACCCCTTTATTACCACGTTATGAGAACGGGTCGCATTTACTTGAGAATCCCCATATTTAAGGTTACTGGACATTCATTAATTGATTGGAGCTTCTGACAAGATCTATCTACAATTAATTAATCTCTTATTTTCCTGAGCAGTACCACTCAAACCTTATCACTCATGTTTGAACTTAATCAGCCTGCAGGACTTTAGCATGATGAATGTTATGGAGCTCCTAAGGGAATGTCCCTATCCTATTACTCGGATATGGTTACCTAGCTCCAGTCTCAGGCTGCAATACACAAACTGCTGTTACCCAAGATGCAGGTATACGAGCACGTTACTCAGGCTCTCCACCATTGCAAGTCAAAGCAACAGTCAACCCGTGCATGCCCCTGAACCTTCGTTAGGGTTTGGACTAAATCAAGATTGAGATCTTGTATTCTCTGATGTCAGACTGTAGAATACATCTCACTGTGGTCCAATCAATACGCAACCGCACGTACCAGCATATCAAGTAATCAAGACAGATTACTTCTTTCCGACTATGCTGCAGCCTATACTGACAGACTTATCCTCGTATGCTGTCTCGGCTATGATAATATTTATATCTCACTAGGTCAAGTGATCATACTGTATTCTGCGATCTACAACATGCAGTATGATCGTCCCTATCGGTGAGATAAGAGGATATCGTTGTTACTCGCATGTAAGTTTGTTTAACAGATAGAAAATACCGTTGAATGTATACTCATTGTAATAAATGCTTTCTGTATACAAAACCCAACAATCTCCCACTTATACTCAAAGCATTACACTCGCTATTACAGAGTATACAGTGCGTCTATCTAGCCGAGCTATCACATTAACCACTGCTAGTGGTAGGCATCCACCTCAGACCTAGTCCACGAATATGTCTTTCGTAAACCTTCTGTGGCAAGCCCTTTGTGAATGGATCAACTAGGTTGTCTCTAGTGTCAATCTTCTTGATCTTCACATCGCCCCTTAATACGATTTCTCGTATGATGTGGTACTTTCTCTCTATGTGTTTGCTCTCCTTGTGAGTCCGTGGTTCCTTCGAGTTCGCCACTGCACCAGAGTTGTCACAATGAATTGTGATACTCTTAGGCAGACTCAGAATCACATCTGTTAGGCGTTGATGTAGAAATCTCACCTTTAATTTGATGTTTTGATGTGTCAAGAACTGAATACCAAGGTTAGTCATTAGAGTTATTACTTCATGTAATCCTTGTATAGGATAATCGAGTTGTAATAGTTCGGGTAAGGCAAACCACCAAAAACTGTGAAACAATTTTTTAGGACAAAACAGTCAGAGCAGAAGGACCGGAGAAAACTGTGAAGACAGTTCAAGAGGTCCTATGCGAAGAAAACTGTGAAGACAGTTTTATGAAGCAGCATGCGAGAAAACTGTGCAGACAGTTTTAAACTGTCAAGGAGACAACGGTGATGAAAATTGTGGAAATAGTTTTCATAGAGAAACTGTCGAGAGACGCTCACAATTTCAGACCAGCACAGTTTCACGCCAAAGGGAACAACACGTGAAAAACAAGATGCCGAACAGTCATAAAAAGCATTGAATACTCAATGATAAGGAACAAAGATACACTCAGTTATGACTGGTGTATAATGTTGTTCGAGTCAGACACAAAGGACAAAATTGTCTCTGCAAAAGCATGGCAGTGATCAGAAAAAGGCAGAGGAGCAGGTCTACTTTTCAGAAAAGTATGACCATTGATTGGACATCATACGAATTGTCTCTACCGGCTATTTTCAAATATCCAACTATAAATAGCAGAGAGACCAGACGAACAACATCATCTGAACCTTGCCATTACTCTGCCGAATTTAAAGCTCAAGCATTAAAAGCTCTCAACCGAGAAGGCTTTAACTCCGTGGTTCATTTATTGAACACGAGGCATTTTGCTTAAGGAATCTTCTGTGATTCACCGTGTGACCTTGAAAACACGAGGATTAAGTCTTCCGACTTAGTCTATTTTCTTGGTGTTCTTACTTTTCAAGTAAGAACATAACAACCTGGTTCTCAGTCGAGGAACAGGTTCTTACGGGCTTTTGCCAACATTCGAGTGTTCTGGGAAGAACTCAACTATCCATCCACTGGAGAAGGAGAAGGGAGGTTTGTCCTCAATCCGTTTCCGACGACTGCCAGTTCTGAGAAGACTTCAAGGTGCTACCTAGCTACGAGGAACTGAAGAAGGAGTGAAGAACATCTACCTGGGCGAGTGATCCAGTTTGCTGCGAACGGTGGTTTTCGTGGTGATTGGCTATAGATCGTGAGGAGTGTATACTTCATTTTCTTAGTAAATTGCTGGATTAATTTCTGAAGAGTAGACGTAGGACTTAAGGCTCCGAACCACTATAATATCCTGTGTTATTTACAGTTTTCCGTACTCTTATCTTTACACAGCTTTCAACTGAGTTTTGAAACCTTCAACACTTCACTAAAGTGTTGAAGTGTATATCTGAAAACTGTTTAATTAAAACTGCTCGGCTAACACAGTTTTTATAATCCTAAATTAGGAAACTGACCCCCCCCCCAGTTTGAGAGTGCAACTGCTTGTAAAAACTTCCGCTGCACATTTATACGTACTATGATCGGGGACCAACAACATCCAACTCTAAAAGGTAGTTCCGGAGCCATACCCCTTCTTTCGAAGCTTCGGAGGCGGCGACATATTCCGCCTCCATGGTGGAGTCAGCAATGCATTTCTGCTTTGCGCTCCTCCAAGATACAGCCCCACCTCCCAAGGTAAACACATAACCTGAGGTTGATTTCTTCTCATTCTGGTCCCCTTGGAAATCCGAATCTGTGTAACCCACAGGGCACAAATCCTCACTTTGATAAACCAGGCAATAATTCCTAGTTCTCTTCAAATACTTGAGGATGTGCTTTACCGCAGTCCAATGCGCATGTCCAGGGTTAGACTGATATCTTGCTACCATGCCAACGACATAACAAATATCAGGCCTGGTACACAACATTGCATACATGAGGCTACCCACCGCAGATGTGTAAAATACAAGACTCATCTCATCTTTCTCACTCTGTGTCACAGGACACTGCCCAGTAGAAAGATGTACACCAGGTCTGAAAGGTAGCAAGCCTTTCTTGGCGAGTTGCATGCTGAACCGGGCTATCACAGTGTCCACATAGGATGCTTGGGATAAGCTTAACATCCTTCTCTTACGATCCCGTAAGACCTTAATCCCAAGGATGTACCCAGCTTCTCCCAAATCCTTAATTTGGAACTGTTCGGATAACCAACGTTTAATCTCCGACATCACTCCCTCGTCGTTTTCAAATAGGAGTATGTCGTCCACGTATAGTGCAAGGAAAACCACGCTCCTACTGACATAAAGTCGGTAAACACAATTTTCGTTCTCCAACTGTGAAAATCCATAAGATTTAATCACATCATTGAAACGTAAGTTCCACGACCTTGAAGCTTGCTTAAGTCCGTACAAGGACTTCTTAAGCTTCCAGACAAGATGTTCTTCGCCCTTGTGCATATAACCCTCGGGTTGCTGCATATAGATGTCCCTACCTTCTTCAAGGTAACCGTTTAGAAAAGCGGCTTTGACATCCATTTGCCAAATCTCGAGGTCTAAATGCACTGCTATGGCAAGAAGTATCCGGATGGATTTGAGCATGGCTACGAGTGAAAAGGTTTCATCATAGTCTATGCCCTCTTTCTGACTATATCCCTTTGCCACCAGCCTAGCTTTGAAAGCCGTAACTTCTCTATCTGCTCCCTTTTTTCGCTTGTATACCCACTTGCACCTTATGGCCCTAAAGCCATCAGGCAACACAGATTTCTGGTATACATCCATAGCGGTTATGGATTCTATCTCAGAATCCATGGCGATGCGCCACATCGCAACATCCTTGTCCTGCACTGCCTTTTTGTAGGTCAGTGGGTCAGAGTCCTCATGTCCATCGTCAGGGCTCAAGTCCGAAGACTCACCCACAAACATGTACCTTTTCGGCTGGAAAATAACTCTCCCACTGCGACGAGGCATCGGTGCCGTGTCAGAAGTTGGTGCAGCAACTTGTGGTTCTGCACCTTGCACTGAAAAATGCGCCGGTGGTGCTGTACCTCTCACAGGTGCACCCACGTTCGCACGTTTCCCTTCCCTTGGAATCGCATTCTCATCTTCAATTTCTAGAAGAACTACATCACTCCTTATCTTGTGGTTTCTCACATACTCGTCCTCCAAGAATCTAGCGTTGGCGCTAACAACGATTCTCTGACTCTCAGGACAGTAAAAGTAACCACCATTCGTTTGTCTAGGATACCCTATAAATAGCATTACCTTGGTCCTGCTTTCTAACTTATCAGGTTCCTGTAGGGTTTTCCCGTGAACCGAATCACCAAAACTAATTTGAACCGGATATATTTATGGATATTGTGCACAATTAAATAAACAATAAACCCTAGCATGCTCTTATGAATTTAATTACCAGAATTGTGGATTGAGGAATTTACCATTATTCCGTCGAGTCTGATTCGATCTTTTGCGTTTGAATTTCCAACTTTAATTCAACCACGCAATCCGATTTTATCTGCGGAAACATAAATTAGAGCCCTAATTTCTTAGATAAAAATTGAAAATCAAAAGAAAGAAAGAAATCTGTTGTTCTCCAGATTAGATCTTCAGATCTGTATCCCGGTGCGTTCAGATCTGCTACTGGTGAGGATTCCACAGATCTGTGCTTTGAGCAGGACCAGAATTCGAAAATTCTCCTCCTTCTTTCCTTGCAGAAAACGGCGCCCCTCTCTCTCTCTAGGTTTAGGGTTTTTCAACAGTCATACAACTTATGAGAGAGAGCTGTCTATTTATAGACCTAGGGTTGTAAACCCTAGTGGGCTCCTGGGCTCAATTCAGCACACTTTCCTTGGGCCAAACCTGGGACCTAATGCAAATAATAAAGTGGGCCTATAAATTAATTAATTTCCATGTCCACAACCCAGGACACAATTAATTAATTAATATTAATTCTTTTTCACCACAGAATTAATACTGACCTACCCCTTTATTACCACGTTATGAGAACGGGCTGCATTAATTGAGAATCCCCATATTTAAGGTTACCGGACATTCATTAATTAATCAGAGCCTCTGACAAGCTCTAACTAAAATTAATTAATATCTTATAATTCCTGAGTAGTACCACTCAATCCTTATCACTCGTGCCTGAACTTAATCAGCCTGCAGGACTTTGGCACGATGAATGTTATTGAGCTCCTCAGGGAATGTCCCCATCCTATTACTCGGATATGGTTACCTAAACCCAGTCTCAGGCGGTACTACACGAACTGCTGTTACCCAAGATGTGGATATACGAGCACGTTACTTAGGCTCTCCACCATGGCAAGTCAAAGCAACAGTCAATCCGTGCAAACCCCTGAACCTTCGTTAGGGTTTGGGCTCAATCAATATAAAGAGATCTTGTATTCGCTGATGTCAGATAGACGAATACATCTCACTGCGGTCCATCAATACGCCACCTCTGCGTACCAGCATGTCAAGTAACCAAGACAGACTACTTATTCCGACAATGCCGCAGCCATCCGGACAGACGTATCCTCATACGCTGTCTCGGCTGTGATCAGGTTTATGTCTCACTAGGTCAAGTGATCATACTGTCTTCTGCGATCTACAACACGTCGTATGATCATCCCTATCGGTAAGACAAGAGGATACCATTGTTCATACATGTAAGATTGTTAACAGATAGGAGAAATAAACCGTTGTATACTCATTACAATAAATGCTTTCAGTATACAAAACCCATCAGTTCCTTCATCAGCACGTGTTCCGGACAACCCCATACTCTAAACTTGCACAAACTGGGTTTGCCTCCAAGGAAGAGCTCACAGGGTGTCTTAGGAACCGATTTAGAAGGCACCAAGTTTAAGATATAAGCCGCTGTTTCCAATGCGTATCCCCAAAATGAAATGGGTAAGCTTGCATAACTCATCATTGATCTCACCATCTCCAAAAGAGTTCTATTTCTTCTTTCAGCTACACCATTTTGCTGGGGAGTACCCGGTGCAGTCCACTGGGATGTAATCTCATGATCTGACAAATATTGCAGGAACTCGTTCTCGAGGTATTCGCCACCGTGGTCAGATCGCAGCGACTTGATAGTTTTCCTGACCTTTTTTTCTACCTCAGCCTTGAACTCTTTGAATTTCTCAAAGTATTCAGACTTGTAGCGAAGCAGGTAAACGTATCCGTATCTCGAGTAATCGTCAATGAAAGTGATGAAATACTCATACCCTCCACGAGCCTGTGTGGACATGGGCCCATATAAGTCAGAATAGATCAATTCCAACACATCCTCTGCTCGAGACTGACTAGCCTTGAAAGGCTTAGAAGACATCTTTCCTTCGATGCAGGATTCGCAGTCTTGATAAGATACAGGCTGGACTAAGTCCAATGTACTGTCATCTGCAAGTCGCTGAATCCGCTTCAAGTTGATGTGACCCAGCCTCAAGTGCCAGAGATATGTAAGATCCTCATCAGAAGAAATAAACTTTCTCTTTCTAGGATTATCAATTACAGATGAATTACATGCAATGCTTGCGGAAGTCTTATGATGACAGTTAACCACATAGAGAGAGTTATTCAGCATTCCACGACAGATAACAATGTTATTACCAATGATAGAAACACCACTATAAAAAATAACTCAATATCCATCAACATAAAGTTTGGAAACTAAAATAAGGTTCCACCAAAAATCCGGCACATATAAAATATCTCTCAAAGTCAAAACAGAATCATCAAAGTACAAGGTGACATCTTCAATGGCAGCTGCACTCACTCATGCTGCATTCCCCATTGAGATGGTAACTTCGTCATTCTTCAGCACCCTCCTCGGTGTGAACCCCTGCAAAATGTAACAAACATGGTCAGTAGCTCTAGTATCCACTACCCACGAATGAGTAGAAACCGATGCTAAACATGTTTTCGTTACAAATGCAAATGACGTACCTTGTCCTTTAGCATTCGGACAAGTCACCTTCCCGCACCCAGCACAACTGTCTTCCTTGGAGTGACCTTTACTCTCTTCACCTTCATTGATTTGCTTTCACTGCCTGCTTTCCTGAACTTGCTTTCCGCACAATCCTCTCCAACCTTAGAGGTTGTCGAACTAGTACTGGAAACTGTAAGAACATGTTTTCGTGCTCGCATGGAAGATTGCTCCACTACAAGATCCTCAAGCAACTCATGCAGAGCATACTCTCCCCTTGCAGCAGCAATTTCCTTGAAATCATGGTAAGATTCCAGAAGAGAATTTAGGATGATATTGATAAGTCCGTATTTTCACTAACTTATCAATGTGTTTCTTTAGTATTTTAGTGTTTCAAGAGTATTTTATTCGCTTTTGCATGCATGATAGGGTAATTGCACGTTAGATGCTCGTGATGGTGTGTTTTGCAAGTTTTTGGATGAAAAATGACTAAGTAAGGAATGAAGCCCGAGGAGGATGTCTCAGCTTTGATCGACGCCGACCCGCTCGCGTCGATCGAAGCCGAGAGCGAGGAGCAATCGGCATGAAGGGTTCCACCTCGATCGACGCCGGCGTGCATCGATCGAAGTTGACAGAAATTTAAGGTCGACGAGAAGGTCGATCCGAACCTCCACATCGACCGACGTGAGGCTACGTCGGTCGACGCCGACCCATATCTGGCGGATTTTCCTTGGTTTTAAGATAGATTTGTATCTTAAATCCTAAGCCTGACAGGATACATCCAAGACAACTATAAAAAGCCCTCTCTAGGTCGAAAATTAGTGTGTTAGATTTGAGATTTTATTAGAGAAAAATACTTTAGTAGCAATTTAGTATTTTGAGTTTATTTTTGCAATTGGATTGCATTGTGGCGACAACTCAAGATTATTCCGGATTCGAGTTTTTCTTTATGCAGGATTATTTCAGGTTTTATCTTTTTATGTTTATTCTGATTATGTCTTTGCATAGCTAAATCCTCTATAGATTCTAGGGTTTTGAATATTATGCCTATGTATGATTGAATTGAATTAATTGCCTTTCTGATTTGTAGTTTATGAAAACTAGGACTTGTTACGATCTTGATTTACTGGCCATAAGTTAGGATTAAATTAGTTGAAATTTAGAGACTCAAAAGGTAATAGATTTCAATAGAACATGGTTTTCATAATACAAACTGTTTTCTTGTCTGAAAAGAGAGAATCGATTGTAGGAATAAATCTGTAGATCTAATTGGAGTTAATTGTATTTTCTCGAGACTAAAAAGGTAGAGTAAATTAATTAATCAACTTTGTGAATTGTCCTTAACAGAAATTCAAAATATTTTTTCGATGTTCCACTACGAAGAAGAATGAAAATTGGTGATTAATTGATTCAGAATTACATGTATGGCATAATAGGTAGAAAGCCCTAGGATCTATGTTTTGATGGATTTATATACTGAAAGCATTATGATTGGTATATTATGTACAAGGTCGATTGGTTAATATACTGGGAATCATAAATGTTATATGTTCATCTCCTGTCTGAATTAACAAACATGTGTCGCAAACGCAATTATCCTCTTATCTCGTCGATAGGGAGATCATACGGTGTGTAGAAGATCACGAAAGAACGTATGGATCGTTTAACCTAGCGAGATATAAATAGTTATCACAGCTGAGACAGTTCCAGGATAAACTGTCGGTGTAGGCTGCAGCATACGCAGTAATAAGCATCTTATCTTGGATGGCTTGGTATGCTGGTGTGGGGCACACATTGATAAGGACCTAAGTCGAGATCGATTCTTTTATCGGACATTAAAAGAATCTAGATCTCTGTGGCTCGATGAGATCCTAAGCCTACATGAAGGTACAGAAGTATATGCAGGTTGTGTATTACTTTGAGTTGCAGTGAAAGGCTCTGGTTGAGCTTGTATATTTGTATCTTGGGTGATAGCAGTTTGTGTATGACTGTCTGGTACTGGAACTAGGTAACCACATCCAGTATAGGATGGTGACATTCCCTGAGCAGCTCAAAAGGTTCGTTATGCTAAAGTCCTACAGGTTGATTAAGTTCAAGCATAAGTGAAAAGGTTTGAGTGGATTGACTCAGGAATATAAGATGTTAATTAATTAAATAGCTTGTCAGAGCTTAAATTAAATAAAGAATGTCTGTAACCTTAAATGTGGGGATATACCGAGCCCATGCAACCCGTACCTCAAAACGTGGTAGCAAATAGGTAGGACAGTATTGATTCTCTGGTGGAATGAATCAATATTAATTAAATAATTATATTCTGGGTTGAATATGGGAATTAATTAATTGATAGGCCTTATTTTCTATTTGCATTCTGGTCACTGGTCTGGCCCATGAAAACTCAAGCTCAGTAGAAGTCCAGTATTTTCCTATAAATAGGCCTCAGTCTCTCAGATCTCAACACACCACAAGATCATAAGTTGCAACACAGCAAACCAGTATTTGGGAGCTGTGGTGATCGACTGATCTGAGAACGAGGAGGAAATTCTGCTTCTCAACCGGGCAAGGAATCCGAAGGGAATCTTCACCAGATATTCGGATTGGAGTTGGGATACAGATCAGAAGATAAGATCAGGAGGATCTTCTTTCTTCTCTCCCTCTTTGTTTTTTCGAAAATTATATATTAATTTTCATAGATTTAATTCCTTAATCTGTTAGGAATAAATCTTGGTGCGTGGGAAAAGGATCGAGGATCAAATCTCTACGCACTCATTTTTCAGGTTTCTACAATCCAGGTATTCCGCATAAACCCCCTTATGCATAATCAATAGGAGCATGCTAGGAATAATCATAGGCATAGCAATTTATTTTTGATATTCCAGTTAACGATTTCGGCTAACGGATTAGTGATTCAGTTCACGAATCCCTTCAATTGGTATCAGAGCCAGGTTAATTAATTGGCTCTATCGAAAAAAATAATATTTCCTATGATTTGCATAATAATTATTATTGAATGAATGCATGAATGGTTTATGGATTGTATATTGTGTTTTTGTTCCTCGTGGTTCTCGGGTTAATCCGCCCTTTTATAAGGATTCATTTTTCACCCACGAGATAAATCCGTGGTTGGATTTAAATTCCAAATTGTATTAGGATGCAATCCCATGTAATTTTTTCAATTTTTTAAATTAAATCTGTAAAACGGAGAACGAAGAACACGAAGAACATGAAGAACACGAAGAACGAAGGGCCGTACAATGATGCACGACAGTGCCGGCATGACAGCTGGCCGTGCAGGGCGGTCGTGCGCAGCACAGGCATGACGGGGACGGCGCGCGGCAGGCCACGAAGGCTGCGCAGCCGCTGGGAAATCCTAGGGTTTCCAGCACGCGGTGCGCGGGCAACGGGCAGCAGCTGAACGGCCACAGGCCGGCAAGCATGGTGCGGCAGCTCCGAGACGGTGATGCGGGGAGGCAGAAACCTAGCCGGGATGGCGAGCTGGGCGTGAGGGGCGCGCGAGTGACACAGCGGAACTCTAGGTTCCGCGTGCATGCGCGCGGTACCCATGCAGCCCTGCGCACGCTCGACGGTGGCAGGCTCGCACTTTCCGGGTGGCGCCAGCGGGGCAGGTGGTGCGGCAAGGCTCCGGGGGTGAAAGCTGCGGCGGACGGCGGACGGTGGAGGGGTGGCACGGCAATGACAGTGCAAACCCTAGGGTTTGCGAGTTGTCGTGGGACGCACGCCCTCACCGCGCATCTGCGTGTGTTTTCGGCGAGGTGAGGACGACCGACGGTGGGGAAGATGTTGGCCGGCGTGGATGGGCGACGGCGGCGCAGGCCGGGGCGGCAGCTGGCGAACAGGGGCGACGGCCGTGGCGGCAGTTTTGCGGGCTGCAGTCATGCGACGTGCATGCATGGCTGCTGCGCGATTCTGGCGAGTCCAGGGCGGCGGCAGGTCGCCGGCGGTGGTGGTTCGCCGGTGGTAGCCCTTCGGGCCAAGTTCTTACGGGCTATCAGGCTTACAATGTGTGCCCGGCCCGCAATTTGGTTAACTGGCCCAGTTGTCCTATTTTCTGATGGATCAAATCTTGGAAGCCCAATTTTCAGAAAATAAAATCAGATCACAGTCCATGTAGTGGGAGCCCAGTCGAAGATCTGTGAAATAATTCCAAACTGTAATAGATAGAATTATTTCTTAATTTTGTATCATTAGGCCACAATGACACTTTTTATTTGCTTTATTATTTGTCTTCGCATGATATATGTGTCTAAATTAATTGCGCAGCATATAAGCATGTTGTAGATAATAGGAGCACGTTTAAATGCTTTTATTTACAGCTTTAAAGCATGCTATGTGATTTATTTTGTGTAATTAATTATAACTATAAATTCGGTGTTCATGCCTTGCATGATAGAATTTTAGCAATGTTGTAATTATGGCTACATAAAATAATCTGTGCAATTGAACCTTATGAATTTAAAATTACTAAGCTCATAATTTAGTAAGACCTCCACAAAGCGATCATTTATTGGAAGTGGGTAATTTATTAGGTAAACGTCTAAATGTGTAGCTTACTTAATTTATTATTCATAAGTTCTAATAGATAGGATTTCTTAAAACAAACATTTATTTCATGTGAGAAGTGGGAGTTCATGCGTAAATGTCTACATGTGTAGCTTGCGTATTGAGTTTTCATAAGTTCTCTAAGGATTGAATTAAATGAGACAGCCTATTATAAGGGATCAGGGTGTGTCCTAGTAGATCCTTATATGGGAGGGTTGGCTTTGGTGGTAAGCTAGCTTAGATATTGTCCAGAGTATAACTCATTTTTTATGTCCTTGCTCAGTAGGATAAAATGGTCTTAAGTTAGTCTCCAATTATTAATTCCATTTGTCTAAGGAACCCGGGCATGGATTGGAATTAAAGGACTGGAATTGAAAGATGCAGTCTGGTTAAGTGTTTTGTTGTAAACGTCCACATGTGTGGCTTGCAATAGTAATACTTAGGCAAATTGGAGGAAACATTAATATTGTTTTATCATAAGGTTTCAATATTTAATTGTTTCAATTGTTTGCGACTATGTTTTAATTTCTGTTTTAATTTATTGTTTTCAGACATGTCTATTGCTCATGTTATCAACCTCTTAACATCGAACCCTTTAACTGGTTCGAATTTTCCTGAGTGGAAGTTTTGCTTCATGGAAATACTCTGCACTGCAAAACATGCCTATGTACTTTACATGAACCCTCTATCTCCCAAGTATTGGAACTGTACTGGTTATGAGCGAGAGTTCTATGGCAGATGGAAAGCTTCTGATGAGTTTGCCCGCACTCTCATCATGAACAATATATCTAGAGAATTAAGGCTCAAGTACAAGAAGTACCGGACTGCTGTTGAGATATGGAGGGACCTTGTGAAAGTATATGGGAAGGTGAGACGAACTGTCAGTTATAATCTTGTGGAGGACCTGGTCTGTAAGAAAATGACTGAAGGGAGTTCGTTGGTTCTGCACTTCATCAGTATGATGGGAATTATGAGAAGTACAGAAAGAGAGGTGGACGAATCAATAAGCGGGCAGAAATTAACATAGTCCTGCACTCTCTATCTGATTCTTATAATGATTTCATCAAGTCTCTCGGTGCCAGGCGCGAGTTTCCTCTTTATGAGTTACTCAGGGCCCTGTTGCGAGAGGAATCTGACTTGATAGCATTTGAGTTTGCTCCAACTTTGTCAGCTTTTTACAAGACAGTTGCTGAAGCAAAAGAAATGCTTAAAAGGTTAGATGAAGTTGATCTGGCAGAAGTTCTCACCAGGCCATGCAAACGCAAGCGAAGTGAAGTAGATTGTCTAGTGCCTAGCAAGGTAGACAAGGTACGTCATGTGCATTTATAACGGAAACATGTTTATCATCGGTTTCTACCTATTCTTGGGTAGTGGATACTGGAGCTACTGATCATGTTTGTTATACTTTGCAGGGGTTCAGGCCGACAAGGCAGCTGATGCATGACGAGATTACCATCTCAATGGGCAGCGGAGAGCGAGTCTCAGCAGTAGCCATTAGAGATTTTACTTTATGCTTTGAAAATAATGTTTTGATTTTGAGAGATGTTTTATATGTGCCGGTTTTTCGGCGGAACTTAATTTCAGTTTCCAAGTTATTTAATGATGGATATTCAGTTATTTTTGATAGTGGAGTTTCTATCATTGGTAATAATGGTGTTATTTGTCGTGGCAAACTGATTGACTCTCTCTATATCATTGATTGTATGCATAAATCTTCCGTGAATGTTGCAAACTCATCCAATAATAATAATCATTTAAAGAGAAAGTTTTCTTCCGATGAGGATCAAACATATCTCTGGCACTTGAGACTTGGTCATATCAATCTAAAGAGGATTAAAAGATTAGCATGCGATGGGCTCTTGGAATCTTTTCAAGTGGTACCGCATCAAATCTGTGAATCCTGTATAGAGGGAAAGATGACGACCAGGACTTTTTAAGGCAATTCAGTCTCGAGCAGAGGATGTGTTGGAATTGATCCACTCTGACTTATGTGGACCAATGTCCACGAAAGCTCGTGGAGGTTATGAGTACTTCGCCACATTTATTGACGATTACTCAATATTTGGATATGTCTATTTGCTTCGCCACAAGTCTGAATGCTTTGAGAAATTCAAAGAGTTTAGGACTGAGGTAGAAAAGAAGCTAGGTAAGACTATCAAGACACTACGATCGGATCGTGGTGGAGAATACCTCAGTAATGAGTTCTTGCAGTACTTGTCAGATAACGTGATTACATCCCAGTGGACTGCACCCGGAACCCCTCAACAAAATGGTGTAGCGGAAAGAAGAAATAGAACTCTCTTAGAAATGGTCAGGTCGATGATGAGTTATGCAAGCTTGCCGATTTCGTTTTGGGGATATGCCTTGGAGACAGCGGCCTATTTGCTTAACCTGGTACCTTCTAAATCAGTTCCTAAAACGCCTCTGGAACTCTGGTATGGGCGAAAGCCAAGTTTAACCAGAATGAGGGTTTGGAGTTGTCCAGCGTATGTGCTGACAAAGGAACCTGATAAGTTAGAAAGTAGGTGTAAGCTGATGCTGTTTGTAGGATATCCCAGGCAAACAAAAGGTGGTTGTCAGTACCAACGCAAGATTCTTGGAGGACGAATATGTTAGAAACCACAGATCCAAGAGTGAAATTATCCTCCACGAGCTTGGGGATAAAGAAGCGATTCCATTAGGAAAGCCCAGTGTATTGGTAAATCCACCTGTAATAGGTGAGGAAATACCAACACTGCCATCAACGCAAGGTATGGGACCAACGAGTACTATGCCAACTACTGACAAGGCTCAGATGCCTCGTCGCAGTGGGAGGGTTGTCCACCAACCCGAAAGGTATATATTCATGGGAGAGTCTTCTGACTTGATCCCGAAAAATGGACTAGATGATACCGATCCCTGGACGTACGACGAGGTGGTATCTATTTAAGATGCAGACAAATGGCTGATCGCCATGGATTCGGAAATAAAATCCATTACGACTATGGATGTATACCAGAAAACTGATTTGCCAGATGGCTATCGAGCCATAGGGTGCAAATGGGTATACAAAAGAAAGAAAGGAGCGAATGGTGAAATTACAGCTTTCAAAGCAAGGCTGGTGGTGAAGGGTTATATTCAGAAAGAAGGTGTAGACTATGACGAGACCTTCTCACCGGTAGCCATGCTTAAGTCCATTCAAATACTCCTAGCCATAGCAGCACATAAGGACCTAGAGATCTGGCAGATGGATGTCAAAACCGCGTTCCTAAATGGGTACCTTGAAGAAGGTAGGGACATCTATATGCAACAGCCAGAAGGTTATGTGCGGAAGGGCGAAGAACATTTGGTCTGGAAGCTTAAGAAGTCGCTGTATGGACTTAAGCAAGCTTCACGGTCATGGAATCTACGTTTCGATGAAGTGATTAAATCCTATGGATTTTCACAATGTTCAAACGAGAGTTGCGTGTACCGTCTATGTGTCAGCGGAAGCGTGGTGTTCCTTGCACTTTATGTAGATGATATTCTCCTATTTGGCGACAATGTGGAAGTATTGTCGGGCATAAAGGGGTGGTTATCCAAACAGTTTCATATGAAGGACCTTGGGGAGGCAGGATACATCCTAGGGGTAAAAGTATTGTGGGAGCGCAATAAGAGGATGCTGACCTTGTCTCAAGGATCATATGTGGATACTGTGATTGCCCGTTTCAGCATGCAAACTGCCAAGAAAGGTCTGTTACCCTTCAGACATGGCATACATCTTTCCAATGATCAGTGTCCGGTGACACAAAAGGAGAAAGATGAGATGAGAAACGTGCCGTATGCATCGGCCGTGGGTAGCCTCATGTATGCAATGCTATGTACGAGGCCAGATATCTGCTTTGCTGTAGGCATGGTAGCAAGATATCAGTCTATCCCTGGACAGGCGCATTGGACCGCGGTAAAGCACATACTCAAATACTTGAAAAGGACTAAAGACTATTGTCTCGTCTATCAGTGTGAGGAGTTATGTCCTTTGGGTTATACGGATTCAGATTTCCAGGCAGACCGAGATGAAAAGAAGTCCACCTTTGGCTATGTATTTACATTGGGAGGTGGGGCCATATCATGGAGGAGTGCAAAGCAGAAGTGCATTGCTGACTCCACCATGGAAGCAGAATATGTGGCAACTTCTGAAGCTTTGAAAGAAGCAGTATGGTTTCGAAACTTCCTTCTGGAGTTGGATGTGATTCCTAAGCTGCCCAAGACTATCACGGTATATTGTGATAATTCGGGAGCTGTGGCTAATTCAAAGGAACCACGAACTCACAGAACAACAAAAAACATTAAGAGGAAGTACCATATTATACGAGAAATCGTAGCAAGGGGTGATGTGCTAGTATAGAAGATTGATACAAAAGATAATCTAGCAGATCCATTCACAAAAGCTCTGCCGCAGAAGGTCTACGAGATGCATGTACGTAACCTTGGGTTGAGGGCAAAGCCAGCCACGTAGAATGATTGATGTAATAGCTAGATTAGTTTAGACGCGTTATACTCTGGAAAGCACCTGTATAATGCTTTGAATATAAGTGGGAGATTGATGGATTTACATACTGAAAGCATTATGATTGGTATATTATGTACAAGGTCGATTGGTTAATATACTGGGAATCTTAAATGTTGTATGTTCATCTCCTGTCAGAATTAACAAACATGTGTCGCAAATGCAATTATCCTCTTATCTCGTCGATAGGGAGATCATACGGTGTGTAGTAGATCACGGAAGATCGTATGGATCGTTTAACCTAGCGAGATATAAATAGTTATCACAGCTGAGACAGTTCCAGGATAAACTGTCGGTGTAGGCTGCAGCATACGCAGTAATAAGCATCTTATCTTTGATGGCTTGGTATGCTGGTGTGGGGCACACACTGATAAGGACCTAAGTCGAGATCGATTCTTTTATCTGACATTAAAAGAATCTAGATCTCTATGGCTGGATGAGATCCTAAGCCTACATGAAGGTACAGAAGTATATGCAGATTGTGTATTACTTTGAGTTGCAGTGAAAGGCTCTAGTTGAGCTTGTATATCTGTATCTTGGGTGATAGCAGTTTGTGTATGACTGTCTGGTACTGGAACTAGGTAACCACATCCAGTATAAGATGGTGACATTCCCTGAGCAGCTCAAAAGGTTCGTTATGCTAGAGTCCTGTAGGCTGATTAAGTTCAAGCATAAGTGAAAAGGTTTGAGTGGATTGACTTAGGAATATAAGATGTTAATTAATTAAATAGCTTGTCAGAGCTTAAATTAATTAACGAATGTCTGTAACCTTAAATGTGGGGATATACCGAGCCCATGCAACCCGTACCTCAAAACGTGGTAGCAAATAGGTAGGACAGTATTGATTCTCTGGTGGAATGAATCAATATTAATTAATTAATTATATTCTGGGTTGAATATGGGAATTAATTAATTGATAGGCCTTATTTGCTATTTGCTTTCTGATCCCTGGTCTGGCCCATGAAAACTCAAGCCCAGTAGAAGTCCACTATTTTCCTATAAATAGGCCTCAGTCTCTCAGATCTCAACACACCACAATATCATAAGTTGCAACACTGCAAACCAGTATTTTGGAGCTGTGGTGATCGACTGATCTGAGAACGAGGAGGAAATTCAGCTTCTCAACCGGGCAAGGAATCCGAAGAGAATCTTCACCAGATATTCTGATTGGAGTTGGGATACAGATCAAAAGATCATATCAGGAGGATCTTCTTTCTTCTCTCCCTCTTTGTTTTTTTGAAAATTATATATTAATTTTCATAGAATTCCTTAATCTGTAAGGAATAAATCTTGGTGCATGGGAAAAGGATCGAGGATCAAATCTCTACGCACTCGTTCTTCAGGTTTCTACAATCCAGGTATTCTTCATAAACCCCCTTATGCATAATCAATAGGAGCATGCTAGGAATAATCATAGGCTTAGCAATTTATTTTTGATATTCCAGTTAACGATCTCGGCTAACGGATTAGTGATTCAGTTCACGAATCCCTTCATGTTTCTCACATTCGAATTTCAAAAACTTTTCACAATTTAATGTTTTATTTCAATTTTAGAATTCATACCACAAAAATCTTGTCTTCTATTTTCCTAACCAATATTCCAAAACAAATTGATTTAGTACTTAGGGTTTATTCATTACTTCACTCCTCTGGGATTCGATAATTTTATTTCATCACTATATTATTAGCTTAGCTAAATCGCTAGTCAAATAATTTTAGCGATCAAATTTTGGCTCCGTTGCCGGGGAGTGAATAGATTAAGCCTTACTATTGTTTTTGTGCTTGGAATTTTGTTTTTGGCTGTAAATTTTGCAAAGTTTAATTTTTTATCGTGTTTTCGTCTTTCTTAGTTTTGACTTCGATCGACGTCTAGGAGCGTCGATCGAAGTCAATGTAATTTTTATCTTGTTTCGTATTTTTGTTTTTTTTTCTTTTCCAGTTTAACCTCACTAACTCCTTTGCTGTACAGGTAGTGCATGAGTACAAGGGCTAAAGGAAAGGACCTGCTAGACTACGATTCGAAAATTGAAGCTACTTGTCGAAAGAACTGAAGGAAGAAGCAGGAACAAGAAAGCTTGAGTAATCAACCAATGGCTGAAATCATACCACCAGGGGATCCACCGCATCTACCGGTACTAACTCCGGAGGAGCAAGCCGTGTTTCTCCAAGAAGTTCAAGCCATGAGGGCACAAATCCAACAACTAAATCTTGAGAGGAACCTCGAAAGAAACAATCAGAATAACAGGGATCTTCGCCACAACCCACTATTTGAGAATAATCTTGACGATGACGGGAGAGAAGATCAGGATCAGCCAGAAGGATCAGATGATGATGAGGAAGAGGAAGCCATGCAGAAGCGGTATCGACCTCAGTTCAAGGAGACAGACTTCAAAATTGGCATTAATGCCAATAACTTCGAGCTGAAAATCGGATTGGTGCAAATGGTGCAACAAAACCAATTCGGCGGAAGAGCAACTGAGGATCCATATGCACATCTTGATAAATTTCCTATGCTCAGCAATACTATTAAGATCGGAGGGGTCAGCAAGAGTGCCATCCGAATGCGTCTATTCGCCATCCGAATGCGTCTATTCGCATTCTGTCTGAGGGATAAGGCACAATCCTGGTTTACTGCATTGGACAAGGAGAGTATCAGTACATGGACAGAGTTACGGAATGAATTCCTAGGGAACTTTTTCCCTCTAAACGTTATCAGACAGAGAAGAAAGGAGATCATCCTATTTGCTCAAATACCTGACGAGAACTTCTACGAAGCATGGGAACGTTATAAGGAGTTGCTGAGATCTTGCCCAGGTCATGGTCTACCCATAGGAGAGCAGGCAGAAGCATTCTATGAAGGGCTCAATGAAAAGACCGTTGAGTTGGTGGATACCACACTGGGTGACACCATCGTGACAAAAAGTGGAAATAAGGCCATGGTATTCTTCCAAAAGATGGCCAACAATAATCAACGTTGGTCTTCGCTTCGACATCGACCTGTGAAAGCTGTTGAGAAAATAGTGGAGAAGGTCACTGCAGAACCTGATTTGGTGACCGAGATGAAGAAACTGCGTGAAGACTACGCTACATTGAAAGCGGAGCAAACCGTTGCTGTAGTGGAGCTAGCGCAAGCTCCGGTTGAAGTGGACTGTGCCGATGTGAACTTCATCCAAAGGGGTGGTTATCAGAACAACTACCGCGGAGGTTATCTGCAGCACAACCACTAGCACAATCAGCCCTACAACTACAATCACGCTGGGAACTACCCTGGATCTTCCTACGCAAACCCTCAAGCTGCGGAGCAACCACCACCTGGATTTGCAGTACAGGATGGAGCAGTGGTGGAGAAAAAGAAGCCAAATCTCGAGGAGATATTGGCTAAGTTTATGTAGGGGTCCACTGATAAAGTGAGCAAGCTGGAACAGGATATCTCAGGAGTTAACACTAAAGTAGACCGTGTGGAGAAGCATATGCAAATCATTAAGACACAGGTCAGTCAGATTGCCAACGCCCTCGGAGCCCAGCACAAGCCCGGATAGCTTCCAAGCAACACACAAGTAAACCCCAAAAATCTGAATCAGAGGAATCAAGTGAATGCCATCACACTGAGAGGGGGAAAGTCCTATAACAGGCCGAAACATCCAGATGCAGACCTACAGGAAACCGACGAAGGCAAAAAGGAAGGAGAGGATGTAGAATTGTCCTCGACTTTGATTGATGCCGAGCACATCGATCGAATTTTGGGCTCGGCCGCAACAACCAATCAAGACCGTACATCGATCGACACAGAGCCACCTCGGTCAAAGTCGACCCTAGCTCCGCCTCCAAAAAAGCTGCCGATGTCGTTCCCTCAGTGGTTCGCAAAGACCAAGATGCACGAGCAATGCACGTTTCCTCGAGAACATGAAGAAGGTGAACATCAACATTCCCTTGGTTGAGCCACTGCAGGAGATGCCCGGATACATCAAATTTTTGAAAGACATGGTCTCTCAGAAACGACCATTCATGGAGCACGAAACGGTAAACCTCTTCGAGGAATGCAACACGGTAATTCAGAGGAAGATGCCATTGAAGAGAGAAGACCCGGGGTCCTTCACTATTTGCTGCATCATCGGAAGAGAGACCTTCGAGAAAGTTCTATGCGACTCGGGAGCATCAAGCCGACCACCATATCACTGCAGATGGCGGATCGTTCTGTCTCCTACCCAAAGGGGATCGTGGAGGATGTGCTCGTAAAAGTGAAGGATTTCATCATACCAGCTGATTTTGTGGTTCTAGACATGGAAGAGGACCACAACATTCCACTGATTTTAGGAAGACCCTTTCTAAAGACTGGGGGAGCTCTGATCGATATCCGAGATGGGAAACTAACGTTTTGCATCAACAACGAATCTGTCACCTTCTCTATCTACAAGTCGATGCAGAAACACAACGATGGGAGCTACGAGGAGGAATGCCACATGATCAACTGCTTTGATCCAATGATCTCCTCTCCGTTTTCTTCTCTTAAATCTAATCAAGATTATTTAGAGAATTGTTTACGACATTCGTTGTATTCCTTTTCAGATTTGGATACAGCTGAGGATGAACTTGTTGATGTAATCATGGAACTGGACGTAAGAGAAGAAGTCCCAAGAGCATTGGAAGAAAAGAAGGAGAAGTTACCACCCAAATATCGCAAAATCACCAAAGGAAGTCGAGGGAAAGTCTCAAATTCGACCGACGCTCGTTGCGAGTCAATCGAGGTGCAGAAAACCCCCACGTCGATCAACGTCGACTCTGCGTCAATCGAAGTCGATGGTTTGGTCAAACAAAAAGAGGAGGCGAGACGTGGAAAAGGGAGCTCAACAAAAACACATACTTCAATCGACGTCGACTCAGCGTCGATCGAAGTCGAAGGAAATCTGACGAGTTCGAACTCTGATCCTCCTTTCCTGGACCTCAAACCTCTTCCCGAACACCTCAGGTATGCATATTTAGGTTCTGATGATACTAACCGAGTTATCGTGTCTTCTTTTCTGACACAGATTGAGTTAGAGAAACTACTGAGAGTCCTGAGGAAGTACAAGTCCGCCATCGGCTGGACCTTAGGAGATATTAAGGGGATCAGTCCTTCACTGTGTATGCACAAGATCATACTGGAAGAACATGCAAAACCAAAGAGACAGGCACAACGAAGACTGAATCCTATCATGCAGGAGGCCGTGAGGAAGGAAGTTCTGAAGCTCCTAGACCACAGCATGATCTACCCCATCTCCGACAGTAAATGGTCAGCCCCACTCTGGTGGAAGCAAAGAAAGGGGGAATGCAAATTGTAAAAGGGGATGACGGAGATGTTGGGATTGTATACTAAAAGCATTTATGATTAAGTGTGTTCGTTTGATACACTGGTCTTCATAAATGTGTTACATCAACATAGTCGCTATCTGATAGAACAAACATATGATACGAACTATAATATCCTATTATCTCGCGTATAGGGATGATCATATGGTGTGTAGGAGATCACAGAGGATCATATGAATCGTTTGACCTAGCGAGATATAAACAGTATCACGGCTGAGACAATCCCTAGATAGGCTGTCGGTTTAAGCTGTGACATATCAGTTTATAAGTGAGCTTATCCTAGCTACTTGATGTGTCGGTACATCTTTATGTATTGATGGGATCAACAGTGAGATGTGCCATTCGAAATGACATATGAATGAGCCATCTCTCTAGATACTTGTTATGATCTTAAACCTAATAGAAGGCTAAGGGGCATACATAAGTTGACCACACTTTGACTTGCTAGGGTGGCGAGTCTTTCATGTACTCTTATACCTGCATCTTGGGTGTGGCGGTTTGTGTGTGGATTGCTTAGGCTGGACATGTAGGTAATCATATCTACTTTAGGATGGGGACATTCCCTGAGGAGCTCACAAGGTTCATTATGCTAAACCCTGCAGGTTGAATTATTTAATTCAGGCATAAGTGAAAATGAGTGAGTGGTACTACTCAGGAAATAAGAGATTAATTAATTATGGCTAATTGTCATAAGCCAAATTAATTAATGAATGCCCGGAACCTTAAATATGTGGATCATTCAAGTTTAATGCAACCCATTCCAAATTACGTGGTAACAAAGGGGTGAGTCAGCATTGTAACCGTGGTGAAGGTTAAAACAATGTTTTATTAATTAATTATGTTCTGGGTTGGACATGGAATTAATTACTCCCTCCGTCCCAGGACACTCGCAACGTTTTCCTTTTTGGTCCGTCCCAGAACACTTGCAACGTTTCCTTTTTTGGAAAGTTTTTATTAATTAATTACCCACTAAACCTACTCTACTCCTACCCCACTATCTTTCATACCCCACTATCTCTCCTAATCATTACCCTACTAATCCTACCCCACTAACTCTTCTAATCACTTTTTCTTAACCTCCGTGCCCGGTCAAACGTCTCAAGAGACCCGGGACGGAGGTAGTAATAAAGAGGGCCCACTTTATTATTTGCATTTGATCCCTGGTCTGGCCCACAATCTGCTCAGAGCCCATTAGGGTTAGGGTTTTGTAAACCCTAGCACTATAAAAGCCTTCTCTCTATCAGATCTACACACACAACTATGTGAGAAGAGAGAGAACGACGACGGCTATCAGTGGGAAGAAGTGATCGATTCCTCCGGATCTCTGATTCAACTCGGTAGCGTATCCTCACCAGATTTCCGAGGAGCAAGGGAACAGATCAGAAGATAAGATCTGTTGGAACAAGGTAGTTTTGATCGATCCCACATCCAGATCTACTCCTTCGTCATTGTCTCCGATCTAGATCTGTAGATCAGTTATTGGAGTTCAGGTATTCCGTAGATCCATCACTTGCAGTTGAATATTAGGAGCATGCATAGGGTTCGCCTGATTTATTCAATCTAATTTGTTTTCGATACCCTAAGAACGATCCAAACGGCTAAAGAAATAAATGACAACTCACGTTGTCTATTGTAGACTCAATTCCTACAATTGGTATCAGAGCCAGGTTTGGATTTTTAGGCTCTGTCTTAAATAAATTAAGATTGAATAAATGTGTATGCTTATATTTATTGTGGATGGATTTAAATTGTCGTGGATGTTTTTTTGTTCTCGTAGCCTCCTCGTTTTTGGATTTGTTTTTCACCACGAGAAAATCCGTGGTCAGATTTGATAGGGAAAATCATGTAATAGATTTAGATCTATTTTTTTTTATTTTCTATTTTTCAAATCTATAAAATCTGAGATCCGGAAGAACGAAAATACGAGAACGAAGAACTCGACAACAGTTTCAGCATCCTATCAGTTCAGTCCAGCAGAGGAGACAGCGGCCGCCACCGGCGAGCAGCGGTGGGTGGCGGCGGTGGGGTGAAACCCTAGGGTTTTCTCCCTGCGGCTGGGCTGCGCCTAGGTTCCTTCGCTGCTGTAGGTGGTTACCGGCGATGAGATCCAGTCCGACGAGTGCAGGTGGCTGCATGGTTCTGGCATGCGGCAGTGGTTGTGTCCCGGCGCAGGTAGGGCCGCGCGCGGGGTGGTTATCGAGCAGCGCAACCTTTGCTGTGACTGCTGCTGCTCTGTTCGACCTGTCTTCCTCCGGTGTGCGCACGGGCTGGTCGTCAGTTGCAGCGGCGGGTTGTGCAAGCCGCGGTGGTGGCTAGCTTGCGGGCGGTCTCTGCGACTCGCCGGTCTCTGCGGCGGCTACTATGACCGGCAATGGCGACTGGAGGTGGCTGGCTTGCGGGCCCGGCCGGCGGTGATAGCTGGGGTGCGAACTCCGGCCGCAGGCGGCAGCCGAAAAGGCGGCGCGACAGCTGGGTGTGCAAAGGTGGCGGCTAGGGCAAAACCCAGGCCTTGCTCACCCAGGCCGTAGCTCGGGCCCGTCGGGCCGGAGGCAGCCCGCCGTCCTAGAAATTAGGGTTTGGCAGCTGTTTTGGGCCTGAAACCCTAATTTGAAGCCCAAATGTTGTTTCTTCAGTCCAATTCAAATTTCAAGTCCAACGGAGGCCCAGTTTGAAGATCTGTATCATAAATTAAATCTTGTAATAGTTAGATTAATTTATTTCCTTGTAATCGCATCTGAGGGGCCACGAGAATTTTATTTGTTTATTTAATTTATTCTCGTACTGATGTGATTTATTATGTGCGCACTAGTAAATAATAGGAAAGCATGCTTACTTGCTTTATTTATTTACTGTTCAAGCATGTTGTAATTTTAATTATTGAGCATGCTTTATGTGATTTATTTTATGTTTTAAATTGTGTCTATAAATTCCGGGATCATATTAATTTATGATGGAATTTTAGATGTGACATAATTTATGAGACATAAAATAATGTGAGCGCATGAAACCTTTAGAAATTAAAATACTAAGCTAGTTTTTGGTTATTTTTCAAACCAAAATCATTAGACCTCCACAAATACGGCCTCTCATTAGAAGTAATGCATTTCGAAGCGTAAACATCTACTTCAGTAGCTTGCGTTAGAAATAACTTACCAGTTCTAATGCGATGAGGTTTCTAAATAAAACATTTAGTTTAAGATGAGAAGTGGGAGCCTCTGAGCAAACGTCTACTTCAGTAGCTTGCATTGAGACAACTTTCACTGGTCTCTAAGATTAATCTAAATAAGATAACGAAGGATGTAAAGGGCATGCGGTATGGGTCGAGTACGTATGCTAAATCGCCTTTTAATATCCGGAGTTAGGATTGTGGTTATTTTAGCTTAGATGTTGCCTGAGAACAACTCATGCATGAGATCCCTGCTCAAGATAGGCAAACATGGTCTTAGTATCTCCAATATTAATTTCTTTTGCCGGCGGATACCTAGCATGGAGAGAAATTAAAGGACCTGTTTTGGTCTGGTCAAGCTTTTGCCGTAAACGTCTACTTCAGTAGCTTGCGGTAAATTAGCTTGGGCAATTGGAGGAAACAAATTGCATCGTTTTATCTAAAGGTTCTATGCATATTTGTTTCAATCGTTCGTAGTATGTGCTTACTTTAATCCACTTATTTGTTTTTCAGATATGTATATTATTGCATCGCTCGTTAATTCAATTGTACACAATTCCTTGACTGGTCCGAATTTTCCTGGATGAAAAAGTGACATTATCGACCGATGCATCTTCCGACGAGGAGCGTGCACAGTATCACATGTGGATGTGGTCAAATGGCATGGCCAGACAATACATCTTGGGTGGTATGTCAGATGCACTGCGTCCTTGTTATAGTGATGCATGGTATGCGCATGATATTATGCGATGTCTTGACGTAGCATATGGCGGGCTCGATGGACATGCTAGATCCAGTCTTATCAAGCGTATTGTAAGACATAAAATGGGTCAGGGATGTTAAGTGCGTGAACATGTGGAATCACTCACCCAGCTCATCGATGAGTACACATTAATGGGTGGTCAAATTGACAATTATGTCAAATTTGACTTGATACTCAACACGCTACCGAAGTCATTTGATGACTTCAGAATTTCTGTTGAGAAAAATAAGAGTGAGTATACTGTTCACAGTCTGCTCAAGGATCTTGTATCGGCAGAAGCTTCTTTAGTCTTTTCTGTGAGTCGCTCTGATTTGCTTTCAAGTCAGAAGAGTGATGTCAAAGAAAAGAGGAATGAAAGAAGCAGTGGGAGGAATCTTGCATTATCAAGTCTTTCCAGATCTCTTGCTAAAAGTTCTTCTAAATCACGTCGTAATGATATGAAGAAGAAGAATGGTAAAGGAGAGAGGATCAAAGGAAAGAAAGATATCAAGAAAGACAAATGTTTTAAGTGTGGCAAGAAGGGTCACTGGAAAGTAAATTGTCCAAGTTTGTTAACTAAGGGGCAAGGTACGTCATCCTTTTGCATTGGTTGTTGAAATATGTTTAGTATCGGTTTTCTACTCCTTAGTGGGTAGTGGTAACTGAGGTCACTAATCATGTTTGCTACGCTTTGCAGGGGATCAAGCTTAAAGCTTGAAGATGGCGGGATTACCATCTCCAAGACTGATGCTGGAAGTTGCTACTTCAGCTGATGGAGATTTTACTTTATATTTATGTTAAACAATGTTTGAGTTTTGAAGAGATGTTTTGCATAAAACCTATTTCCATTTATGTTACTGTGGATTATCAGTTATTTATGATAGAGTTATTCTGTCATGATAAAACAGTGGTTTCCATTATGTTTAAATGGATGTTTCTCTTCAGTACTTGTTTACATAAACCGACAGTGATATATGGCATATTAAAGAATCTCACTAGAGATATGGTTACATCAGTCTTAGTAGTTTTAAGTAATTCATAGGATTATGGATCTTATCCAGGTATTCCTAAGTATGGTACTTATAAGCACTACTTAGAGGTATAAGATGATAACCAGGCCTTTTAATAGGCGATTGTATCTCTAGAAGTTATTTTGTGTTTGCTCTGTGTTGAGTCTACTTTCGCAGTTGCCTTAAATAGGCATTGATATTGTATCATTTAAGATATGGATATGTTTATCTAATTCACTACAAGTCTTAGTCTCTTGCTTTAACCAAGAGCGTTTAAGACTAAGGTAGAGAAAAAGTTAAACAAGACCGTAAAAACATTATGGCTCATTCATAATGGTGTGTCTCAAGTGATGTGTTTCACAATATCTGGCAGAGCAAGGGATTGTATCCAGTTGACTACACCTTTTATCCCTCAAAAGGATGGTGTAGGAAGAACGAAATAAATAAGATTCTTTAAGGTTGATTTGCTATGCTAGCTTTGCCATTTTCGTTTTGGGAAGTGCGCCAAAAAGCAGTAATGTATCTGTTTAAACCAGTGTTTTCTAAATCAGTTCTTAATACCCTAGTGGATCTTGACTTTGTCAAAAGGCAATGATGGGTAGTTCGGCTTTTAAGCTGATGAAGGAAACTGATTGGTTGGAAGAAAGGTTTAAGCTAATACTGCTTTGTGGGCTATCCCAAGTAAACAAAAAAGGTGGTTTCGTTATGTTTCCTAAATACAAGCAAGTTGTATAGGATGAAACCACGAATCCAAATGTGATGTTGTTCTCCAACGATTTGGAGAAGACAATTCAAATCCATTAGGAAATACCCCGTGACATATTGAGCATACCTTGGTAGGTATGGTACCAATTGCACGGTCTCTCGTTTAAGGCGGTAAACCACAAATTAATGCACCAATAACTGACAACATAAAAAGGAGTGTCGTTGCAGTGGGAGGTTGCCTTAACAGGCTTAACAGTACTGGTTCATGAGAAATAGTCTTTGGACTTATTCTCAGTTGACGAACAATGTTGTATTGTTCCCTTAATGCACAACGAAACTGCTAAGACAAACGATGCAGTTTAATGACATCAAGTCATGGATTCAGAGATGAATCAGTAAACAGTTATGGTTGTATATCAGGATCAGTGTTACCAAATAGCTTTCCAGCTATAGGCAACTGATTGATATACATGTAAGGAAATGTTCGAATGGTAACCTAGTATATTTCAAAAGTCTAGGTTTGTGAGCAAGGTATGTTTCAAAAACAAGACTTTCTCACTGGTTGCAACTATTAAATCCATTCGAATTCTTTGTCCATAACAACACATATGAACCTAAGTATCTGGAAGGTAGATGATGTCATCCGTGTTTTTTTCACAAATGGGTACCTTAATAAAAGGTGATGACATCTATATGCAACAACCAGATAAGTTATGTGCAGTAAGGTGAGCAGCATCTTGTCTAGAAGCCAAGGAAGTTCAAGAATGAACTTAAGGGAGCTTCAAGGTCATGAAACAGATGTTATGATATTGTATATCGAGAACGAGAGTTTCATGTACCAGTTATGTGTCAGCGGAAGCGTGGTTTTCCTTGCACATTATGTAGATGGTATTTTCACATTCGGAAACGGTGTAGAGATATTGTCAAACATAAAGAGATGGTTATCCGAACAGTTTCAGAAGTAGGACTTATGAGACTTTGGAACATCCTTTGGATTAAAGTATTGCGTGAACACAAGAAAGGATGTTTAGGTATCTCAAGTCACTTAAATTGATTCTGTGGTGATTTGTTTCATGCTAAGAAAGGATTGTTGTTTTTCTATATGGCAATAAACGAAGTCAGATATCTGTAATGCTATAGGCATGGTAAACAGATATCGATTCGACTCTGGACAGGCACATTGGTTTATAAATGTGCCATGTGGGTTGAATGGCATCGGATATCCAGGAGGATCATAAGGAAGGAAATCGACCTCTAACTATGTGTTGGCCTTGGAGGAGGAGTTATAGGAATCTAACACAGAAGTGTGTTGCGAATTCCGGTATGAAGGCTGAGTGTGTGACAGCTTCATTAGCTTCGCAAGAAGCAGTATAACTCCGGTTTTGTCCTCTAGAGGTGTGTGTTATGAGTTTGTCAAATAGAATCACAAGGTACTGTGATCATGTTGGTGCAATGACAAACTCAAGGGAACCCATGACTCACAAGGTGGTGAGACACATAGAACATGTAGTACCACATCATATGAGAAATCGTGATAAGAGGCGATGTGTATATAAAGTGGGAGCGATTGAGATGAAGGTCTAGCAGATTTATTTACACGGTGTCTACTTCAGAAGACTTATGAGGGTCACGCTCATAGTCTGGATCTGAAGGTAGAATTGATCACTACATGATAAACGTTTAAATAAGCTAGGTCTGATATAGACACACTTAATACTCTGATAAAGCAATGGTATTATGCTTTGAGTATAAGTGGGAGATTGTTGGGATTGTATACTAAAAGCATTTATGATTAAGTGTGTTCGTTTGATACACTGGTCTTCATAAATGTGTTACATCAACATAGTCGCTATCTGATAGAACAAACATACGATACAAACTATAATATCCTATTATCTCGCGTATAGGGATGATCATATGGTGTGTAGGAGATCACAGAGGATCATATGAATCGTTTGACCTAGCGAGATATAAACAGTATCACGGCTGAGACAATCCCTGGATAGGCTATCGGTTTAAGCTGTGACATATCAGTTTATAAGTGAGCTTATCCTAGCTACTTGATGTGTCGGTACATCTTTATGTATTGATGGGATCAACAGTGAGATGTGCCATTCTAATTGACATATGAATGAGCCAGATCTCTAGATACTTGTTATGATCTTAAACCTAATAGAAGGCTAAGGGGCATACATAAGTTGACCACACTTTGACTTGCTAGGGTGGCAAGTCTTTCATGTACTCTTATACCTGCTGTGGCGGTTTGTGTGTGGCTTGCTTAGGCTGGACATGTAGGTAATCATATCCGCTTTAGGATGGGGACATTCCCTGAGGAGCTCATAAGGTTCATTATGCTAAACCCTGCAGGTTGAATTATTTAATTCAGGCATAAGTGAAAAGGAGTGAGTGGTACTACTCAGGAAATAAGAGATTAATTAATTATGGCTAATTGTCATAAGCCAAATTAATTAATGAATGTTCGGAACCTTAAATATGTGGATCATTCAAGTTTAATGCAACCCGTTCCAAATTACATGGTAATAAAGGGGTGAGTCAGCATTGTTACTGTGGTGAAGGTTAAAACAATGTTTTATTAATTAATTATGTTCTGGGTTGGACATGGAATTAATTAATAAAGAGGGCCCACTTTATTATTTGCATTTGATCCCTGGTCTGGCCCACAATCTGCTCAGAGCCCATTAGGGTTAGGGTTTTGTAAACCCTAGCACTATAAAAGCATTCTCTCTATCAAATCTACACACACAACTATATGAGAAGAGAGAGAACGACGACGGCTATCAGTGGGAGGAAGTGATCTATTCCTCCGGATCTTTGATTCAACTCGGTAGCGTATCCTCACCAGATTTCCGAGGAGCAAGGGAACAAATCAGAAGATCAGATCTGTTGGAACAAGATAGCTTTGATCGATCCCACATCCAGATCTACTCCTTCGTCATTGTCTCCGATCTAGATCTGTAGATCAGTCGTTGGAGTTCAGGTATTCCGTAGATCCATCACTTGCAATTGAATATTAGGAGCATGCATAGGGTTTGCCTGATTTATTCAATCTAATTTGTTTTTGATACCCTAAGAATGATCCAAACGGCTAAAGAAATAAATGACAACTCACGTTATCTATTGTAGACTCAATTCCTACAGGAGAAGAGATAGCGACGCGACCTGTCACTGGATAGCGGTTCTACATCGACTACCGGGTTCTCAACACCGCCACTTGCAAAGACCACTTCCCGCTTCCATTCATTGACCAGATGTTGGACAGGTTATCCGGTTTTCCTTACTATTGCTTTCTTGATGGTTATTCTGGATATAATTAGATTGCAGTAGCACCGGAGGACCAGCACAAGACGGTGTTCACCTGTCCCTACGGAGTATTCACCTACCGACAGATGCCGTTTGGGTTATGCAATGCGCCAGCAACCTTCCAACGGTGTATGATGGCCATCTTCCACGACTTGATCAAAGAAGTCATGGAGGTATTCATGGATGACTTTTCAATATTTGGTAGCTCTTATGATGTTTGTTTGCAGAATCTAGCTACTGTACTGGAGAGATGCGTCGAGACCAATCTATGCCCTAATTGGGAGAAGTGTCACTTCATGGTACGAGAAGGCATTGTGCTGGGACACAGGATATCCGCCGAGGGATTGGAGGTGGATAGAGCAAAGGTGGCGGCCATTGAAAAGATGCCACCTCCATCAAATGTCTAGAGGGTCAGAAGTTTTCTTGGACACGCTGGATTCTACAGGAGTTTCATCAAGGACTTTTCGAAGATTTCCAGACCTCTGTGCAACCTATTGGAGAAGGACGTGTCTTCGTATTTGATGAGGAGTGTCTACAGGCCTTCGAGAGACTGAAAAAAGGCTTGGTGACTGCGCCGGTCCTTACATCGCCAGATTGGGGAGAGCCATTCATCTTAATGTGCGACACCAGCGACTCCGCAGTGGGAGCAGTTTTGGGACAGCTGAAGGGGAGACTCTTCCATGTTATCCACTACGCCAGCAAAAGCATGAATCCGGCGCAGTGTAACTACACCACCACTGAAAAGGAAATGCTCACGGTAGTCTATGTATTTGACAAGTTTCGGTCCTATCTGATAGGTTCGAAAACAGTTGTCTACACGGACCATGCCGCCATCAGATATCTGTTCGCGAAGTAGGATGCCAAGCCCCGCCTCATCAGATGGATTCTGCTGCTGCAGGAATTTGACTTGGAGATCAAAGATAGGTGCAGATCCTAGAGACCTTTCCCGATGAGCAGATTTACGCCTTTGAGGATCTGCGAGGGACGTATGAGTGGAAGACACAGTGGTATGCAGATTATGCTAACTACCTGGTGACCGGCGTTCTTCCACCAGACTCCTCCCCATATGCCACGAAGAAATTCTTGCATGACGTCAAATTATACTATTGGGAGGATCCCTATCTATGGAGACGATGTGCGGACGGCATTATTCGCAGATGCGTTCCCCAGTCAGAGTGGCGGCAGATCTACGAGGCATGCCACTCTTCTCCTAGAGGCGGTCACCACTCAGCCAACCGGACCGCCTTCAAGATTCTGGCAAGTGGATTCTACTGGCCTTGTATCCACGGGATCTGTCGTGGGTGGATTACAGGCTGTGATCGTTGCCAGCGAACCGACAACATCTCGCGTAGGGATGAGATGCCTCAGACCCCGGTGATAGAAGTTGAGATATTCGACGTCTGGGGGATAGACTTCATGGGACCCTTTCTGCCATCCC
>JAPKLW010000374.1:384334-395563 GCA_026898455.1 Plectranthus barbatus | reverse complement strand
TGTTAATTCTGATTATGTCTTTACATAGCTAAATCCTCTATAGATTCTAGGGTTTCGAATATTATGCCTATGTATGATTGAATTGAATTAATTGCCTTTCTGATTCGTAGTTTATGAAAACTAGGACTTGTTACGATCTTGATTTACTGGCCATAAGTTAGGATTAAATTAGTTGAAATTTAGAGACTCAAAAGGTAATAGATTTCAATGGAACATGGTTTTCATAATACAAATTGTTTTCTTGTCTGAAAAGAGAGAATCGATTGTAGGAATAAATCTGTAGATCTAATTGGAGTTAATTATATTTTCTCGAGACTGAAAAGGTAGAGTAAATTAATTAATCAACTTTGTAAATTGTCCTCAACAGAAATTCATAATATTTTTCCGATGTTCCACTACGAAGAAGAATGAAAATTGGTGATTAATTGATTCAGAATTACATGTATGGCATAATAGGTAGAAAGCCCTAGGATCTATGTTTCTCACATTCGAATTTCAAAAACTTTTCACAATTTACTGTTTTATTTCAATTTTAGAATTTATACCACAAAAATCTTGTCTTCTATTTTCCTAACCAATATTCCAAAAACAAATTGATTTAGTACTTAGGGTTTATTCGTTACTTCACTCCTCTGGGATTCGATAATTTTATTTCATCACTATATTATTAGCTTAGCTAAATCGCTAGTCAAATAATTTTAGCGATCAGATATCAATCTCGCCTTGCGCACTGATATTACCTCCCCGCACAGTGAACTGTCTCATGAGCTCAATCATAGACATCATGTGCGCTGTCACCGAACTATCCTCAATCATTTTCTTGCACACTAGATCGTGCACAAGTCTATAGTTAATAGTCTGCTCCACATTGCCATTAGCCGTCAAGAGATCCTTCCAGATCTCTCCAGCCCTATTGAAGTTCTCATACTTGTGCTTTAATTCTCTAGATAGACCAGCCGTGATAAGCCAATAGGCGAAATCATCGGCTTCTTCCCATCTATCATAAAACTCAAGCTCAAGTTTGCACACTTCATCATAGCCAGGCACCAGTGGATCCATGAAAAGAACATATGCTTGATTTTTGAGATATAGAATGTGTTTGATGCAAAAACTCCATTCAGGGAAGTTTGGACCAGATAAGGGATTGAGAGCAAGAATATGATCAATAGTAGATATAGACATATCTGAAACAAATAAATAATCTTAATAAGAACATACATGCAGAACATTCAAAAACAAATGCATTGAAAACCTCTTGATAAATCAAATACAAATGTTTTCCACTAATAGCCCAAGAGTTCCCACCGCAAGCTACACTCGTAGACGTTTACGATGTCACCCTCAACCAGAATGCGGGTTTTAAGCCCCAATCCTTTAATTTCATACCATGTCAGGAATCCTTAGAGACATGAAACTAATAATTAGTGTAAAACCTTAGACCAAGCCATCTCTCAAGAACAGGGAAGCAGCAACTGCATTATATTCTAAGATGCCTCTAAGCACTTAACCACAAATTTAACTCTAGCCAAAAGAGACAGTTTGGCATGGCGCGTAACCATACCGCACGACCCTTAAAGCCTTTGTTATCTAAAATTTAAATCAATCCTAGAATACTTATGAGAAAGAATTACGGAAGCTACACTCGTAGACGTTTATGCAAAACCCTCCCACTATTCACATGATTTAAATTGTTTGTCTTGAAATCCCAACAACTGCAGCCCATGCACCTCGGGGAATTAGCAAGCTACACTCCTAGACGTTTACTAAGACGAGATATACACTTAAAGCCTAGGATCAATTTGTGGAGGTCTATTGATTTTAATTAAAAATCCGCTTAGTATTTCTGATTCAAAAGGTTTATTTAAATGCGCACATAAATAATTTCTTGTCATTATATTTTTCTAAATTTTTGCATGTAATTAAACAAGTCCAAAAATTCAAAAATATAATCCAACAAGAAATTAATCACATAAGCATGCTTTTAAAGCTGTAAATAATAAAGCAGTAAAACATGCTTTCCTATTATCTACACATGCTTATTGCGCAATTAATTAATCACATATCATACGAGGGCAATTAAGACAGATAAAAATTCCTCGTGGCCCCAAAACAGGAAAATAAAAATAATCCTATCTATTACAGAATTTGAAATTTGAATTTCAAATTTGGATAACTCCAAATCTCCTTCAAATCTTCACAAATCTTCCAAGGCCTTGATATCCTCAACCACCAAATCTTTTTGGATCTAGGGTTTTGAGATTTTAAAATTGGTCCCACAATCCAATTGCAAACCCTAGGGTTTACATCGAATTGCTCCAGCCGTCAAACCTCGAACCACCACCGCCGCAGCAGCTGCCGGCGATAGCCACTGCCGCTGCGAGCGCCGCCGCCACCACCACCGACCAACCGGCCCGCGCGTCGCGCGCGCGCACTCACCCGCCGCCATCGTGCGACTACCGCCGCGGGCTGCATGCCCGCATGACTGCGCCGCTGCGTCGTGCGGCCGCCTGCCAGCGTAAGCCCCTGGCCCGTGCGGCTAAGACACGGCCGCACGTCGCGGCAGGCCACCTTCCTGCCGCCGTCGTGCACTGCTCTGTCGTGGCTGCACGTCGCACACGGCCACCTGCCACCGTCGTGCACCGCCGTTGCCTCGCCGGTCTCCATCTTCGTTCTTCGACGCGTCCAAATTACAGATTTGAAAATAAAAATTACAATAGCTATTCTATTACAATTTTACCCTATAAAATCTAATCACAGATTTTCTCGTGATTTTACAAAAACAATTTAATCCAAACACGTTAAACCACCACGGATTAAATCGAACGGGTGGTCACGAGGAACAAAAACCAAAACAATCCACAACAATTAATAATTCATACATGCATATTCGAATTAAATTGCTCATCCAACATAGCCATGAAAACAAGCCATGCTCTGATACCAATTGTAGGGATTTCATGGCGAACTGAATCACCAAATCCAAATAAACCGGACCGTTTCATGGATGTTGAGAGCAATTACCAATTCAATAAACCTAGCATGCTCCTATGAATTTAATGCAGTGGATATACGAGTTTACCTTAACTTCATAGTGTCAGATCCGATCTCTCGCATTTGAATTCCAATCCCTTGATTCAACCACGTGATTTGATTAAAACTGCGAAAACAGAAATTAGAACCAGATCTAATTTCAAGAATTAATCAAATAAAAGAGAAAAGAAGAGAGAATCTGTTCTCCAGATTAGATCTTCAGATTTGTATCCCAATGCAGTTCAATCCTGCTATTGGTGAGGATTGCACAGGACTGTGATTGTGTAGGCCAGAGTCGAAACTTCGTCTCCCAAACACACAGAGCCGCCGCCCCTGTCTCTCTCTCCCTAGGGTTTTGAACTGATTTGAATGTTATGAGGTGGCTAGGGTTTCAGAGATAGAACTGTCTATTTATAGACCTAGGGTTTTAAACCCTAATGGGCTATTGGGCCTCTTTTCAGCATATTTAATTGGGCCAGACCTGGGACCTAATGCAAATAATAAAGTAGGCCTATGAATTAATAAATTCTCATGTCCACAACCTAGGACACAATTAATTAATTAATATTAATTCTTTTTCACCACATAATTAATACTGACCTACCCCTTTATTACCACGTTATGAGAACGGGCCGCATTTACTTAAGAATCCCCATATTTAAGGTTACTGGACATTCATTAATTAATCGGAGCTTCTGACAAGCTCTATCTATAATTAATTAATCTCTTATTTTCCTGAGCAGTACCACTCAAATCTTATCACTCGTGCTTGAACTTAATCAACCTGCAGGACTTTAGCACGATGAATGTTATTGAGCTCCTCAGGGAATGTCCCCATCCTATTACTCGGATATGGTTACCTAGCTCCATTCTCAGGCTGCAATACACAAACTGCTGTTACCCAAGATGCGGGTATACGAGCACGTTACTCAGGCTCTCCACCATGGCAAGTCAAAGCAACAGTAAACCCGTGCATGCCCCTAAACCTTCGTTAGGGTTTGGACTCAATCAAGATCAAGATCTTGTATTCTCTGATGTAAGACAGTAGAATACATCTCACTGTGGTCAAATCAATATGCAACCGCACGTACCAGCATATCAAGTAATCAAGATAGATTACTTCTTTCCGACTATGCTGCAGCCTATAACGACAGACTAATCCTCGTACGCTGTCTTGGTTGTGATAATATTTATATCTCACTCGGTCAAGTGATCATACTGTCTTCTGCAATCTACAACACGCACTATGATCGTCCCTATCGGTGAGATAAGAGGATACTGTTCTTACTCGCATGTAAGTTTGTTAAACAGATAGGAAATACCGTAGAATGTATACTCATTGTAATAAATGCTTTCTGTATACAAAACCCAACATCCCGCTCTTCTCTCTTAATCCTCTCTCTCTCTCTCCTCCTCCTTTATCCTCCTTTCTTCTTTCTCTTCCTCCTCCTGTTGCCTTCTCAGATCCTCTTTGATCACTGCAAAATTCACAAATTAATTGCAAATACAGTGACAAATAAATTTATAATATACCCAAAGGTAGTCGAACCCAGAGGAATTATGCAATGAAAATATCCCATATACTAACTATAGCTTTCAGATTTATTGTTTGAGCAGATAGAAATTGGGTTTTGGTTTTGGAAAATAAAGATGACAAGACTGAAATTTAAAGGGGTTTTAAAAGCAAATTAAAGAACGCAGATTCTAGGGCAAATAATCAATCAGAATACATGCCAAATCAATCAACTCTACAATGGTGGGAAATCAAATAAAGTATTAAAATTCCTTGGTTGGGCAATTTTAACCTAGGTTACTATCATGTGACTGTATATTCTTGGTTGGCCTAAAGAACACAATAATAATAAACCACAATAAAAATATCAGATTTAATTCCCTATAATTAATCATCTTCTTTTTTAGACAGAAAACCAATTATATTCAATTCCTCTTCCTGTTATTAATTTTCTCATCTCGGTCTTTCAATTAACAACTATGAATATAGAATCAATTTCATCTCTCGATCCATCATCAATCCTAAATTCTATCAATTAAACCAGGAATTGAAACCATGCAATTTTGAGTTGATTAATCTAACATGCAAACATGATTAATTACACATAGCCCTAGAACCCGCTAGGGTTTCTAGCCACTCATGATGAATAGAATCCAAGAAACATATTATTAAATTGCTTAATAAAACTTACAATAAAAAGTAAAGCTGAATCCTCTCCAAAATAATTAAAACTCCATGAACTTCAACAATCCAAGAGAAGAACTAAGTGAAAACTCAGTGAAGTACTCCCAAAACTCGAGCAAAACTAGTATTTATAGAGGTAGAGGTGTATAAATTGGGATCTGGGGCCAAAAATATGATTTAACCATAAAAATCTCGATTTTTCCTTTTTCTGGGTCTGTCTCGGTCGACACGAAGCTTGCATCGGTCGACACAAATCCCCTTGCGTCGGTCGACGTGGGCTTCATATCGGTCGAGACAGAGACCTTTTTTCCCCTTTCAATCCTTCTGCGCAGTCTCACAGTTTTGGTCATAACTTTCACTCCGAAACTCCAATTGACCCGATTCCAGTTGCATTGGAAAGATAATTCAAAGCTCTTTCCATTTTTATGCTCCATTAGCTAAGATTCCATGTATAGAAGAAGAAGTGACTGTTTCTTTGAACATCTATTGCTTTCGGTACGAGTTTCCATTGAATTCGGCCTAAAACCTGCAAAAACACACCTTGCCAAGCATAATACCCCATAAACTTGACTCATGCTCAAAATATATGAATGAACTCAATAAAACTAAATTAAACACTTTTAAAACAATAGAGATAAGTGAGTCAAAATCCGAGCTTATCAAACCCCCCAAACTTGAATGTTTGATTGTCCTCAATCAATAGGCAAGAAAGAAATCAAAAGATCATGTAGTTAAAGTGCAATGCCTCACAAGATTCATCACAATCAAGAATAAAAAATCCACTACACATACACAATTTGAAAGAGATAGACAATCCATCAACTGTAGAAGAACTCACGGGAAGTGTATCGCTCAAACTCTCAAGTGTTTAGGATTAGATGAAAGCACTCAACACATGTATGAAGAAATTTCTACCATGGGCTTGCAAATTCTCTAATATCTCCACTGCTAGAATGTGCACACAAGTGTTGGATCAAAAAGGACTTTCAACAGGTTGTAATGTAGGCTTTTTGTGACAAGGTAGGGAAATTTGGTCGAGTGACTAAAATTCATCAAGCTGGCAAACTCAACAAAATAAAAGCACTCTCTAACATCATCACCTCATCTCCTTAGATACATCAACAAACTCATCAACTTTTTTTTTTCTTCCTCTTTCTTTTTCTTTCTTTTTTTTTTCTTTTCTTCATAGCTCTTTTGAATCCCTTATACCCTTCAATAGTTTACACACATATTTGTTTCTCTTTTTTTTTTCATAGGGCTTATGAGAATTCTAATTTTGTTTGAGCTATTTAACACCCAACTTTGTACCAACCACTAATTTGATATTTCTTATCTCCAAATCACATCAATCTACCCCATCAAACCACAACTCAAGACACGAGCGAAACCAGCACATTCTTAAGCTCATAGACAAGGAAAGAATTGTAAAGGCTCAATGTGGCTAACTAGGGACAATTTAATTGTGAAGGGACAGTGTTTAGGATATTAGGTTAACAAAGATGGCCTAATATCATCTCCTAAACTTGTGCACACTATGCAGTCTCGAAACAGAAAATAAGCAAGTTCTAGAGAAATAAGAACATACATGAGAATCTCACATCAAACGAATATATGGCTCAAAATCTCACACAAGGGTTTAAAATTTTTCTCCACAGCCAACTTCAAATCAACTCAATCATCATGCAAGTGTAAGTTTCAAATCAATCCATGCGGTATTCAACTTTCACAAGCAATTAACCACAGTCACAATCAATTCAACTCAACCATCAATCGATTCTATATCGCAATCTCATTCGGTTTGTATCAAAACTCAAAAATTTTCTCACAAAATAGCATAAAAAAAATTAATCTAGGCAAAAATTAAATGCGGAAAGCGGAATAAATAAAAGATAGAACGTTCCAACTCTTGTCCACATCCCCCCAAACTTATTTCCAACTCAAAGAGTGGAAAAAGTTTGAAAATCAGACAAGAGAGAGAACGGTACCTGGTAATTGATCTCAGACATCAACTTTTTATCCCGGAACCTTCAGAAATCGCGCGACGTGAGATTTTGGCTGCTGGCACTCCGCGTCGACCGACGCGGGCTCTGCGTCGGTCGACGTGGAGCCTTCTTGTCGACCCTCATCTCGGGTCGAAGTGCTGTGCGTCGAGCTACTCTGCATCGACCGATGCCAGGCCTGCGTCGGTTGAAACAAAGCACTGTTCCTCGATTTTCTTTTTGAAAACAAAAACAGGAATAACAAATTCGAAAATTGAAAGCAAATTGCAAAAAATGAAAATAACAAGAAATTTGAAAAGAAAGCAAGTAAAAATTGGGTAACCTCCCAACAAGTGCTTGATTTAACGTCGCGGCTCGACGATACCTCAAATCACCATGCCCATGGGGGTCGGGTCCAAACTCTTTGTCCTTTTGCATCCACCATGTAGACTTTGCAGTCTTGAATGACAGTAGTGAGCTCGGAAAGGGATGGCTTAGTTGACAATTTCACCAACCCATTTCCTTGCTCACATTCGATGGCAGCTTTTTCCTCTTTTTCTTCCTCGGTGTCCTCCAACTCATCTTCAGAATCTTCAACTGAGGTGATCCGGTTGCACTCCGACTGCTGCCAACTTTTGTCGATCACGAAGGTGATCTTTTCATCATTGGCACAAAGGGTGATCTCTCCTCCTCGGCAGTCGATCAATGCAGCACTGGTGTCCAAAAATTCTCGTCCCAAGATCAGGGGCATATTGCAGTCCTCCTTCATGTCAAGCACTACAAAATCTGCAGGAAAGATTAGATAACCCACACGAATGAGAACATCCTCGAGTATACCTTTGGGGCGAGACACAGATCGATCTGCCATTTGCAGAGTAATTGTAGTCGGTCTCAATTCTCCAATGTTGAGGCGCTTGAAGATGGATTATGGCATAAGATTGATTCTGGCACCAGTGTCGCACAACACCCTTTGAAATTCTATCCCCCCAATCTCGACTGGAATCGAGAAACAACTTGGATCACTCCTCTTGATTGGCACTTGCTTTTGAAGTAGCAAGTTGCACTGCTCATGTAACTTCACAGTTGAGTTCTCCACGAACTGCTTCTTCCCACTCATCAACTTTCGGAGGTACTTCATGTAACCCGGGATCTCCACAAACCTTGAAAATTTTGAGTCTTCTTTCTGCTTGGCAAATCTCTGAGGGAAAGGCATCGGAGGGATATGATCATTTTTTGCAGCCAAAGATTTACCCTGAGCCTTCTGTGTCGATCGATTTGAAGCAGTCTCGGTCGACATGCTTGCTGGACTCCGCGTCGACCGATGTGAAGGTGTGTCATTCGACATGCCTCTGTTGCTCAAAACTTCTGCATGTCGACCCCTTGCGTCTACCGATGCAGGATGCATGTCGGTCGACGTCTGCACTTTGCTCGATTTTCCCTTGTGTCGAGCCTCTGTGTCGACCAATGTGGGATGTGCGTCGGTCGAAACAGAGGCATCCTACGCGAGATTCTCCTCTTCTTCTCCCCCAAACTTGTCCAAAATCATCCCGGGACCTTTGTAGCTCGTGCTGGACCTCAAAGTAACTGCTTTGCACTCTTTTTGATTCTTCGGATTCACCTCAGTAGTGTCCGGAAGTTGTCCTTGCTTGTGCTGGACTCCAATGGTGCTGGCAATCTGGCTGACTTGAGTTTCAAGCATCTGAACATGTTTGCCAACTCGATCAATCTTCGTGTGCACTGCAGCCACTTCTTGCTCTATCTTCCCAACTCGATAGTCTGAGGCCTTGATGTACTTGGCCAACACCTCATCCAAACTTTCCTTCTTCTTTTCAGTGATTTCTCCATCCTGCACATCAAAACCAGGTGGGAGAAATTCTCCACCCGCTGATTAGCATAAGAGAAGCCGGCATGCTGCTTTGGATGGTAATGCTGATAGCCTCCACCTCGTTGCTGATTTTGGTATTGATTCTGAAATTGATTCTGATATCCTCCTCGGTTCATGAAATTGACATCGGCAACAGGTTCAACCTATGCAACAGTAACAACAGAAACATTAGTGGTTAGTTTCTCCATCCCCCCTTGAGCTTCTCTATCTCCTTTTTTTAGGGTGTCATCAGGTTCTTTCTTCTCAATTGCCTTGACTTGAGGTCTCCTTGGATTGGACCATTGTTGAGCATGCAACGCCATCTTCTTGAACAGCTTGAGGGCCTTTTCAGGTGACTTGCTCATCAGAGAACCTCCTGCGGCATAGTCAACGGACGCTTGGGTACTCTCATTCATCCCTCTGTAGAAGATGTGGGCTTGCTCCTCAGTATCAACCCCATGGCCCGGGCAACTCCTCAATAACTCATTCCACCTGCTCCAAACCTCGAACAAGGACTCATCCATTTTCTGGTGGAACTGTAGGATCTCCATCTTCTTCTGAATGATGACTGAAGGTGGGAAGAAGGCAGAGAGAAACTCTTCTCTGAGATCGGCCCAAGTGCGAATGCTGCTGCAGTCCAGGGCTGTAAACCACATCCGAGCCTGATCCCGAAGTGAGAAGGGGAACAAGCGCAGACGGCTCACATCCTGGGTGACTCCATTCTGCTTGATGGTCTCACAAACCTCCACGAACATCCTGAGGTGAGTGTAAGGGTCCTCCACAGCAAGGCCACCAAATTGGTTCTGCTGAACCATCTGAATAAGACTGGTTTTGAGTTCAAAGTTATTGGCATTGATACCAATAACGAATCCCTCATTACCGGGCTGCGGTATGTACTTCCTTGCCATGGCATTGGGATACTCATCGTCAGAGTCCTCTCGGCGCAGCCTTTCTTGCTCTCTTTCTCTGTCTCTCCTTGTGGCCTCGGCTCTCTCCGCTTCCCTTTCCACCATCAGCTGTGTGACCAACTCCCGCATCTGATTCATCTCTTAGACCAACAGTAGGGCACTCTCTGTTGAAATTTGGGTGTCCTGGTCCTCCAGAGGTGGCATCTTATGATCATCTTCCTCATTCCGATTGTGCGGTGGATCCATCTCAGTGATTGTGCTTTGCTTCTCCTTGCTTTTCCTTCTTCAGACTGTGGCCTCGATTTCTGGATCAAAGACTTCAAGTGGTTTCCTTTGGGCCCTCGTGTTCATGCAAGACCTGAGAAAACAGACAAAAATGGAAAAATCAGATCTGCATCAACCGACACGAGAGATGTGTCGACCAACGCAAAAAGTTTTCTGTGTCGACCGACGCGGCACGTGCGTCGGTCTAAACAGAACAAAAAATCACACAACACGCACGCACACGAACATGAATTAAATAAAAATAAAAATAAAAAACTCAATCCAATTAATATTTAAACAAATTAGTAACAAGATAAAATCTAACAATTCCCTGGCAATGGCGCCAATTTCATCACTGCAAAATTCACAGATTAATTGCAAATACAGTGGCAAATAAATTTATAATATACCCAAAGGTAGTCGAACCCAGAGGAATTGTGCAACGAAAATATCCCATATACTAACTATAGTTTTCAGATTTATTGTTTCAGTATATAGAAATTGGGTTTTGGTTTTGGAAAATAAAGATGACAAGACTGAAATTTAAAGGGGTTTTAAAAGCAAATTAAAGAATACAGATTCTAGGGCAAATAATCAATCAGAATACATGCCAAATCAATCAACTCTACAATGCTGGGAAATCAAATAAAGTATTAAAATTCCTTGGTTGGGCAATTTTAACCTAGGTTACTATCATGTGACTGTATATTCTTGGTTGGCCTAAAGAACACAATAATAATAAACCACAATAAAAATATCAGATTTAATTCCCTATAATTAATCATCTTCTTTTTTAGACAGAAAACCAATTATATTCAATTCCTCTTCCTGTTATTAATTTTCTCATCTCGGTCTTTCAATTAACAACTATGAATATAGAATCAATTTCATCTCTCGATCCATCATCAATCCTAAATTCTATCAATTAAACCAGGAATTGAAACCATGCAATTTTGAGTTGATTAATCTAACATGCAAACATGATTA
>JAPKLW010000374.1:329736-379920 GCA_026898455.1 Plectranthus barbatus | reverse complement strand
AAGCTCCAAAATATGCTAAAGGAATGATATTTCAAAAGAACAATTTTCGTGCAGGTTGAGTTCATATATATAGAGGGAGGAAAAGACCTAATTTGAGTATTGGGTTAAAATAGCAAAAACTGCCAAAACAGACCAAAAATAGCCTTCTCGGACATCTGTGTCGATCGACAGGAATCCTGTCGATCGACACAACCTTCCAGTCGAAATCCGGGCTCAATTTGCATCATTTCTGCAACTTGGTCCTCTGTCTCGATCGACGGGGAAAATTTCGATCGACAGGAATGCACGTGTCGATCCCCTTCTGCGCAGTCTCACGGTTTTGGCCATAACTTTTGCTCCCGAACTCCGATTGACCCGATTCCAGTTGCGTTGGAAAGATAATTCAAAGATATTTCTCTTTCCATGCTCCATTAGCTCAAATTCTACGTGTGGAAGGATTCGTGACTGTTCCTTTGAACATCATCTGCTTTTGGTACGGGTTTCTAATGAATTTGGCCTAAAACCTGCAAAAATCACCCATCAAAGGCATAACACCCTCCAAAATAGACTCATGCACAATAATAAGTAAAAACATAACAAAATGTACTTGAAACAATGGAGAAAAATATAGATAAGTGAGTATAATTATGAGCTTATCAGTCTCCAGTAGAGATGTGTTATCACTCATGAACCTAGTCAGAACAATTGGTTCAGCATCGAAAATATTCGAGCCCGATTGTCCAATGACATCCTTGGTCTCCTGAATCACATCTCCTTGTTCTTTCATGGTCCTGCGCACTAACGTAGCTTCATAAAAAATAACATTGCATGTTATTTCCACAAGATTGGTGGTTTTGTTAAGCACTCTATAACCCTTGTGAGAAGGATGCCCATATCCTAGGAACACCCCTTCGTCAGCTTTGGGAGAGAAGGTACTTAACTTAGACTTCCCATTGTTATGGATATAACATGGTGAACCAAAAGCACAAAAATGAGCTAAAGAAGGCTTACGACCATGATAGATTTCGTAGGGGGTCTTGTGGAACCTAGCACTCAGTCCACTTCGGTTCTGCGTGTAGCAAGCAGTCATTACGGCTTCTCTTCAATATCTTTAACCGAGATTTATGTCAGCAAGCATCGTTTGCACGACCTCTTTCAAGGTTATATTCCTCCACTGTGCTAAACCGTTTTGCTGGGGTGTTCTAGCAGTGGACCTTTCATGTCCTATCCCAGCATCGGCGCAAAAATCCATTAGAGCACCATTGCAGAATTTTGTGCCATTGTCCGATCTTATATTTTCACCGTGACCTCGTTGTCATTCTGAACTTTGAGTATCAGCTCTGGTAGGATTATCTTGACCTCATCCTTGCTTTTCAGCAGCTTCATCCACGTATACCTAGAATAGTCATCAATAACAACTAATGAATAACTTTTGTTACCCACAGTGGGTGGGGTCACTAGGCCAAATAAATCCATGTGCAGCAGCTCAAGGATTCGCTCTGAAGTGGCCTTCTCAGGATTTAATCTGAAGGATGCCTTGGTTTGCTTCACTTGCTGGCAAGCTTTGCACACTCCTTCCTTTCTGAAGGTTTCCTTGGGCAATCCTTCGACAATGTTGTTTCTGGCTATATAGTTGTTGGTCTTGAAGTTCAAATGTGTCAGCTTTTTGTGCCATAGCCAGTTGGTTTCTTCCTTGCTAAATGCGATGAAGCATGTGTCTTGTTGTCCACTTTGCCAATCGATCACTTAATGTTCTCCTTTTTTGACTCCTTGAAGCTTTACTTCTCCTGTGGTCTTATCAGCAATCTCGCATCATGTATCAATAAAAGAAACGATATACCCATTTTCACTTAGTTGGCTGATGCTCAGCAGGTTGTGCTTCAAGTTGTTGATGAGGGCAATGTTGATGATGCGCATTCCATTTTGATCGATGCACTGTCTTCCAATCACTCTTCCTTTTGAGTTGTCACCGAAGAAAACTGAAGGTCCTCTAACTTTCTGAAGATCTTTAAAGATTTCTTCGTCTCCGGTCATGTGTGTTGAGCAGCCACTATTCAGGATCCATTCTTTCAAATTTTTTGAAGTTCTACTTGCTGGACCCTGTTCCTACAAAATTAAGAATTAATTCGTAGGTACCCGATCAACAGCGGGTCCTACTGGATTAGTTCTCTGGATTAATCCCTTAGGAATCCAGACTTTTGTGATCTTGATAATCTTCTTGTTATCACGCTTCACTACCTTTTCGTTTCTCTTGAAATAATGCAATGAATTAGCATGGGAGGGTGTAGTTGTGTGTTGAGCCTTCATAGTCTTATGAACACGGGTTAAATTAGACTCAGGCCTAAAATAAGTGTTCCTCTTACTTGGAGTGTTTGTTGGCTTCCTTGCAATCTTAGCAAATTGCTTAGCTTTGCTGGATTGTGAACGAACCTTCCTAGCAGATGGAAAAGTCTGCTGGGTTACTTTTATTGATTTTGCTGACTTCCTCTTAGCAGGTACCTCTTTCAACCTTTGTTGATCGGTTAGCTAGGGGTTTTTAACTTGCCAGCATTTCTGCTGAACTACCTTTGAAGGTTTAGCATTAACCCCTTTAACCCCAGCATTCTGCTGAACATTCCCAGTTGCTGGAACAAAAATTATGCTCCTTGGTTGCTGGATGTCAGCATTGCTCGAATCACTTTCTTCATAACCAATTCCCGCAAAATCATTGGGACTTCTTTGAGCATGCAAAATCTCATCAAGATCGTGCTTTCTGAAAATCTACACTGATATGGTATTTGCATAGAGTTTTCTTTTAAAACATCATTCTATTTACAAAGAGTTTTCTTTTAAAACTTCATTCTCCTTTTCTAAGTTTTTAAAATTTTCAGTAAGGATGGAGAATTCAGTTCTAAGTTTCAAAAGTTCCTCATCTGTTGACCTAGATTTTTCAATCTCATCGGTCAAAATAGAAAGCTTAGATTTCAACAAGGAATTTTCATTTGCTAATGCATCCTTTAAAGCATGAAATTTTGAAAATTCTTTTAAAAGAAGATCCATGGTTACATCTCCTGAGTCGGAGCAATATGACTCAGTAGTGTCATGCAAGTTTGCTGAACCAGAAGTAGCAAACATAGTAGATCACTACCTGATTGTTCGTGACTGCTAGGTCTGATTCTGCCTCTTGGTCTACGTTAGCATCATCATCATCATTAATCTTGGCCATGAACACCATTAGAACATCGTCCTCATCTTCTTCTGAGGAGTAACTACCATCATCGTAGTCTGGAATATCTGGGATTTCGGTTCTGGTCAGCAGAGCCTTAGTGACTGCCTTAGAAGCACGCCTTTTGAATATTTTCTTCAATCTCTCCCTTTCTTCCTTGTCAACACGAGGACAGTCAAATTTGAGATGATCGGGTGATTTGCATTCAAAACACGATCTCGACGTCTTTTTTGTGGTCCGGTTCTCTGCTGGCTGAGCTTGCTGAGATTCCTCTTTCATAGCTTTGGCCTTCAGCAGTAACTTCTGCAGCCTTTTCATTTGTTCCTCCAGCTCACTGGCGGAACACTCAGCCTCATTAGGTTGAGACCCACTTGCTGAGGTGGTCTCCTTTGCTGGACTTGACTGAGCTGGGCGATCAGAGTGGAATGGCTTCTTGGTTTTTCAGTTTTGGGCATCTCTCTTTACAAAGTATGCTGAGTCCTCAGCGTGATTCTCAGCAGATGTTACGGCTCTTACAGCTTCATTCTTGTTTGTCTGCATGATGTTCCATTCATGGGCCTGAAGCTGAGCAAATACCTCTTTCGTTGTCATCTTCGAAAGATCCTTTACTTTGAGGCTCGTCACCTTAACAAACCAATCATCTTTGGGCATCTTCGAAAGTACCTTTGCATTTATATCTCAAGATTGTACTTTCTTCCCAAGTCTTTTAACTCTCAGATGATAGAGTTAAACCTTTCTTCCATCTGTTTAATAGTTTTGCAGGGAAGCATCTGGAACAATTCATATTTGTCCACGCATTGTTGAAGCTTATTCCGCTTCATCTGATCTGTTTCTTGACATAAGGTGCCAAGAAAGTCCCAAACTTGTTTGGCATTGTTATATTCCAAGGCGTCGATCATCAGAGGTTCAGGTAGAGCATTCAGGATCAAATCCATAGCCATGGAGTCTAGTTGTGAATGTATCCGATCTTCGTTAGTCCACTCAGCGTATAGCTTATCTACCAATTCTGGTCCTTCTACAGTCTCACCAATCCGAGTGTTCAGCTTCGTGATTTTGATTGGTCCTTCTTCGATCATGTACGCCATTTCTGGGTGAATATTCTTTAGAGTGATCAGTGACCTCTTTTTCCAGAAGTTGTAAGTTTCTAGAGAGTACTTTGTCAACTTTACGTTGTGCGCCATTTCTCTTAACCTGAGCTTAACACAAAACACAAGAAATATGCAAGGAAAATGGATCTGGTCCTAAGCGACTTAGAAGCAACTAGTCTGTAAAGACCAACCGCTCTGATACCACTTGTTGGTCCCCGATCAGAGTTATTATAAATGCAGCGGAATGTTAAATGTCTTGCACTTATCTTGTTGAGGTCTCAACTCAGCAAGTCCTTATAAAATATGTGTTTAAGCACGAGAGGTGTTTAGATTTATTGCAAGTTATACACCAACATTTGAGGTGTTGTGTTTTAAATCAACATATAAGAAATAAGACAGTAAGCAGTAAATAACACAAAGGTTATAGTGGTTCGAACAAAATGTTCTACGTCCACTCTTCGGTCTGCTAACTGGAAATTCATAAAGATTGATTATATAAGATAGAACTTGATCTCTAACTGCAAGCAGCTCCTCTGTCTGATTACAGCGCACCGTCAAGAACCCTTTATCTCAATCTTCTCGACACCACCTGGAGTGAGGACACATCTCCCTCCTCCTTGAATGCCGAATTAGGAATTTTAGAGTTCTTCTTGGAACTTCTCTCTTTTGCGGCAGTAGCCCGTAATAGCCAACCTTGCAGATGAAGGTGACTGCTATGTTCTTTCTTAGACAGAAAAAACTCCAAGAATAACCTTAGAAGTGAGCTTCTTTGGTCTCGTGATGAACACGAGAGCTTTTGCAAAGCCTCAATCGATGTAAGATCGGATTTTGAATTTGGCAGAGAATATGCGTGTATTTGCGAGTAAATGTTGAACTTTTGAATTGGCCAAACTTTTTCTCACTCTCCGAATCCTTCTATTTATAGATGAAGATTCAAACAAAAATGTTTGAATGTTTTTTCCGTTAGACACTGTTTGTCCGTTCACCAATCCTCGTTCTTCCTTTTTCTGAAAAGTACAGAGACTCTTCAGATATCTTCTTCATTTGATTGGCTCTTTCCTCATTTAGCCGACTTGTAAAAATGGATCTCTAAGTTAGCCTATGGAAATCCCCTTTTTATCTCTTGATAATTCAGTTTTCTGATTTCAGGAGATTGCTAAAACTCTAGAAATTGGAGATCCTTTATTTTTGCGACTACAGATGATTGCTAGATTCTATCGGACATTTTGCTGAGTCTTTATTTGTTAGGATTTTTGTTAGAAAAATACTTCTTTACTTTTTATGTTTTGGTGGGTCAAACGTTGTAAAAGTCATCTTAGTCAGTTTTTCAGTTTCTAGAATTCTAAAACTGTAATCCTTGTATAGGATCAATCGAGTTGTAATAGAACTTAGTGGCTGAAGACCGAGCATAGGAAATGCTCGAGAACTGAAGAAGTGTACGTGTTTAAAACTTAGTTTTCATCAAGTATGGCCTTGACCTAGACTGAGTTTGGGTACTCAGTATAGGGTTTTCCATACTAACTAAGAGAAGTCAGTATGAGGGTTCACCATACTGACTGTGGGAAGTCAGTATGAGGGTTGGCTTATGCTGACTATGGGAAGTCAGTATAAGAGCCTCTACCTTGAAAGCACGAGCTATTCGAAGACATCAAAGCTCAGTCAGACTTCGGCATATTCATGCTTAAGTAAAAGTCAGTACGAGGATATCCAAACTTGGGTTCCTCAGACTGAAACTTAGTCTGACGCAAATATAGTGAAAAGTACACTGACACAGCAGAGCAGACCTATAGTATGGGCTATAATTGGAGGGCATTTTCCATGAGTCTAACGACTGGATTAATGTGTCTAACGTACAGAATTTCAAAATGTTCGAGGATACCTCAATAAATAGGTCTGCCCTTCAACCTTAAACGATTACGAACTCCATACAAAAAAGAGCATACAACTAAGCCATCACTCTGCTAAAACTCTCTGAGTTTCCGTGTTTTCATACGCGAGACTTGAGTTTCTGACTCAAGTTGTTACTCCGTGCTACTCTCTATTAGCACAAGGTTGAAGCTTTACAGCTTAAGCTATCCTTTGGTGAATATATCTTTCTAAGATATATTCATAGCAGTCAGTTTCCTACTCTGGGATTCTGATTCTCACGGGCTTTTGCCAACCACCTGAGTTCTGAGAAGAACAACAAACATCCAACCACCAGGAAAAAGGTTGTGGGGTGCCGTCCTCACTACAACCTGAAGGCTAAGCGTACAAGGAGTTCCTAGGTGAGTGACCACAGCAGGCCGAAGGACGGAGTGCCAACGGGTTGTGTATAGATAGTAAGGAGGCTTGTATTTTACTTAGTGATTATCCAGACCAAGTGTCTGAAGAGTGGATGTAGGATTTTGAGATCCGAACCACTATAAATATCCTATTTTCTTTACTGATTTCATTTAAGTTTTTGTCTTTATTTAGTTTCGCAAAACTGACTTTCAAACCTTCAATACTTGTCCAAGTATTGAAGTGTATATTTTGTGAAACTTACTTAATAACTCCAGACCTAAGCTCAACGACTTTTCAATACCCTAAACTAAGTTATTGTCAGTTTAGGATTCCGCTGCATATTACATACTCTGATCTCGGGACCAACAAGTGGTATCACACGCCAAGGTTCTTATAGACCAAGGTTGTGTTGAGTTGCTTAGGACCAGATCTAGAATTTTTCTTGCACTTCATTTGTTTTTTTTTTTTTTTGTGTACTCAAGCTTAGGTATGCAGAGATGACACATATTACAAAGCTTCCCAATAATACTTCAGAAAATTTTGATATATGGAAGAAGCACTCGCTGATCATGCTGAAGAATGTCCATTCTGAAATGGCTGAGGTTCTGACCACGGGACCTATAAAGATCACCAAAGTAAATACTCAGCTCGGAGGAGCAGGAGGCCCGAAGATAGTGGAAAAACCTTACGCCGAGTGGATGAACAAGGATAGAATTCATTCTCAGTTGGATTCAGTGGCCATGGAGCTCATTCTACAATCCCTACCAGAGCCGCTGGTTGTCAAAGCTCTTGCCTACGACAACGCCAAACAGATGTGGGATTTCCTTGGCACTCTTTTCCAAGAGACTGACCAGATGAAGCAAAACAAGCTTCAAAACTGTGTAGATAAGTATGAGTAATTCCAAATGCTTCCGGGTGAAAATATCAAATCTATGGAAACAAGGTTTAATGCTATTATATGTGAACTAAAGAACTTGGGGAGAGAGTATAACATTGCAGATGTAAATGCGAAGATCCTCTCCAAGATTCCCAAAGAGGACTGGTTTGTCAAGGTCACAAGCTTGAAGGAAAAGGATCTCTCCAAGATGACGACCAAGGACGTGTTCGCCCACCTTCAAGCCCATGAGTGGGATATTTAAATGGTGAACAGGAATGAAATTGTGCGGAATATCAGCACTCATCCCGAAGAAGATGCTGCCTTTTTTGCAAAAAAGAGAATTCAAGAGAAGGCCTCAGAAGCCTTACCAAGCTAACAGATCAACCGGACGGACCTCTACATCAAAGTCAGCGCCAATGCCTTCCTACTAGAAGAAGGAGGAAGAGAGCTCAATTCCTGAGCTTGAGGAGCAGATGAGGAAGCTGACGAAGCTTCTTGAGAAAGTCAAAGCCAAGAATGAAGGTTCACAACCCAGTGAACAAAAATTCAGCGAGAGACCTCCCAAGGCATGCTTCTAGTGCAACTCCCCAAATCACCTCAAGTACGAGTGTCCGATGGTATCCAAGGAGGAAAGGGAATGCTTGAAGAGGGTATTCAAGAAGAAAGCTTCCAGAGCTGTCGCCAATACCATGCTATCCATAACCAAGGTGGCAGAAATCTCAGATAATGATGATGGCTACTACACTTCGGATGATGAGGTCGTGCAGGAAGCATTCCTGGTGCTGATGGCCAAGCTTGGAGAAGAAGAAGGAGCAATTGAATCCGAAGAAGAAGGAACTCAAGCTGAGTCGCAGAACTTGGTAAATATTTTGAACTCAGTTTCTATTCCTATAGCATGCATTGAAGAGGACTCTAAATCTTATTGCTCAAATTCAGAGAAAGTAACCCTCGAAGTTTAGAATAAAGAATTTTCAAAATTTTATGAATTGAAAAATATTTTAGCTGGTGAGAATTCCTTGCTGAAACTTAAAGTTTCAAAACTGACTGAGGAGATCCTAGGATCGAAGTCAGTAAGTGATGAGCTAGCCAAGTTTAGAGAAGAGCATTCGATTTTACTTGAAAATTTTAAAACTATTTCGGAAGAATGTGAATCTCAAAAACTGAAAATTTATAGTGATCAAAAACTTATTTGCTCACTTTATTCTAGCACTAGTAAAGTTTCAGAAGCCCTAAGTTTACAACGAGATCCATCTGATAAGTCAGGATTAGGATTTTTGGAATTCAATTTGATCAATCATGCATCAACTTCCAAAACTTGAAATATTTCTGATCATCATTTTAAAAAGGATTCTAGTTTAGAAGTTAAGCTTTTAGGCAAGGGAGTAGTCAGTATAGACAGAGACTCCTCAGTGGCTAATCAAGGCAAAGGGAAGAAGTCAGTTTCAAAACTGACTCCAGTACCGAGGCTTAAAAATAATTTGGCCTACAAGTCAAATAAACCTGATTTGAAGCATGCTATGCCTAAGAAGTGGGTCAAGCAGATTGTTCCTAATGTTAGGAAACCCACTTCAGTAGCTATAATTGATCTTTGTAAAAAGTCTGTATCATTTTCGGATTCTAGAAATTCGAGGTTCCCTACTCATAATTCTGATAAGAAGAAAACTTATTCGTATAAGAAGGACATCTATACGAGGTCTGAGCCCAATCATTTTTCCATACCAAGGGCTAGGAAGACTTCACACCCCAGGCTCAGTTTCCAAGAACCTAACCAAAACATAGTTTCGAGAAACTTAGCTTCCAGGAAGTCAGTTCCAGGAAACTCAGTTTCTGGCAAGGTTTCACACACACAACCCATTCCTTCCTACATGCATATAAATAACATTCACTATCTCAAAAGGAAGAGAAAGGAAGAGGAAGTTGCGACACCCAAGTTTAAGGTGAAGCAAGTGTGGATTCCCAAAGGATGGATCCATCAGACTAAACTTATTTGTTTTGCAGGTATAGGGTCACCAAAGTCAGCGAAAGAAGAAGAAAAGAGCTTGGAATTTGGACTGTGGGTGTTCTGCCTATATGACCGGAGAAAGAGATCTCCTCTCAAACCTAAAGATGTCGAGAGGACCCCTAGTCAGTTTTTGAAGATGACTCAAAGGGGAGAGTAATCCGCAAACGATGCTTAGAGTATAACGGAATCACCATCAATAACGTATCCTTAGTCACTGATAACTCTCCTAAAGAGTTATTATTTCATTTCGAACTTAGTAAATATGTCCTAGAATGGTCTTGTTTCGTAGGATAATTAGGAAAATATAAGTAGATTCATGCAGATTAGTAAGTTCAGGTCTTATTGTGTGTTTTGTGCTATTTATGAGTTTTTGCGAAGGAATTGTTCAAATAGTATCACAGGTTTCACTATGCTGGAGCATAGCAAGAGCATGAAGGATAGATACAATGTCACAGCATAGGAACAGCATGGCCAGAACTCTATTGAGAAACATTTGGGACCACAGCAGACAAGATCTCGGTACTTTTCAGATCATGTCCCAAAAGCAAGACAGGTGTCAACTAGGAGAACTGTCAGAGCTGGAAGGCATATTGAGGATCCACGTGTAGAGTTGGGATGAAGTTGAAGGGAGACAAAGGAGATATTTTGAAAAAGAGGACAGAGACAGACCAGGACGATAGAGGCGAAAGGGAGAGAATCAGTGTGGGAGTTCGAGCAAGAAAGAACCTGAAGTTCGTGAGAATTGAAGTGGATGCCAAAAGAAACTTGAACAGTTTATCTTTATTTCCAGTTTTATTTAATATCTTTGCATAGTGAATGGTTAGAGATATGAACTCGAATATTATTTTCTATTCATCTTTTGTAAGGATGAGCTAAACCTTTTAAGCTCGGGTTGTTGACTGGTTTTTCTACTCGAATATATGCTAAAGTTATTCCTTTGTTGAATCTGGTGTTTAATCTTGATTTTGATTTGTTTGTCTACCTAAACACGACAGTGGCAGGTAGAGATATCACCTAGGAGATCTAGGTTGAGGAAGTCGTGATTAATCTTGATTTCTAGTGTAGAGATGCATAGGATCTAAGACTTGCAAGAACCCCTGTTCTGAAATGGTGTGTTGGAAAGTAAAACCTATCATAGACATATGAAGGCTAGCAAGAAAACACAGATCTAGTGCTGTGAGAACAGTCTAGACACAGAAAGATGTGGTTGCAAGAACCAGAGTTAATGCTTGAACAATGCTGCAGCATATAGGAAAGTAGATAACCAATAGTTGATAACCCGAGTATATTTCATCCTTATCTTAAAACTATTTCTGAACAGTTTATGATTGTTTTGTGGGAAGAAACATTGTTACTCACTTTATCATTGCTTGGTTTTATTTTATATGCTTTCTTGTTACTTTAGTTTAGTGAAGTCACAAAATACACCTTAATTTACAAACAATATGATGTGCACGACTCACTTTCACTCCCTTGGGTACGATAACTGGACTTAGATCTGTATTACTCCCTCAGTCCCGCCAGATTAGTCCATATTTCCATTTTCGTCTGTCCCACTAGATTAGTCCACTTTCCTAAAATGGAAAAAAATCTTCTCACACCAATAAAATATTAATTCCACTACACTCACAAACATTGGTTTCTGTGCTGAAACCAAACAGGACTAATCTAATGGGACGGAGGGAGTACTTGTTAAGACATACGTGCACTTGCGTATATTTATCATAGCTACTAGCACAAAACGACAGTCACCAACCTCAATTACAACTTGCTGAGTGTTTGTCAGCTTATCCAATCTGGGTATGAGGTGACTTTGCCGAAGATGATTGTTTGATCAACGATAAAGACTCCAAGGAGACTGTACTAAAGGGAATGAAAAAAAGGAAGTCTCTACTTTGTGGATTGGGAGAGCGGAAAGCCTGACACTTGTCTTGTCGCAACAAGCTCATCCCAAGAAGGAGTTAACTAGCTATGGCATAAGAGGCTTAGCCACCTAAATTTCCAATCGATCAGACACTTAGCCAAGCACAAGCTTGTGGAAGGCCTAACACAAGCAAGGTTCAGGAAAGAAGAAGGTGTCTGCAGAGCATGCAATTCAAGAACCACACCATCACAGCAAGCACAAATAGGATCCTTGAATTACTTCATATGGATCTATTTGGACCAGTCAAGCCACCCACCATTAGAGGAAAGAGGTTCACTCTCGTAGTAGTGGATGACTACTTGAGATACACATGGGTAAGGCTGTTGAAAAGCAAGGACGAAGCAAAGTTTCAACTTCCAGAACTTATCCTTCAAGTGCAAAACATCAAGGGAGTCACCATGAAAAGAATCAGATCAGACAACGGGACTGAGTTTTGCAATGGTCCACAAATGGATTTTTATGCTGATACTGACATTGCTCACGAGAAGTCAGCTCCAAGAACACCCCAGCAGAATGGTCTTACCGAGCGAAGAAATAGAACACTCAAGGAGGCAGTGAGGACTACGCTTGCTGAAGCTGACTTTAGAGAAGGCTACTGGGGAGAAGCCTTGATGATGGTGTGTTATACACAAACATAAGCGCTATCAACAGTCGCCATCACAAAACCCCGTACGAAGTCTATAATGGTCATAAGATTTCTATAGCTCACCTCCGTGCTTTCGGTTCTCCATGTTACATCCATAACAATGGAAAGTCTAAGTTGAATACTTTTAGTCCGAAGGCGGATGAAGGTGTGTTCCTTGGGTATGGACACCCTTCATACAAGGGATATAGAGTACTTAACAAGACCACCGGACTTGTGGAAGTAACATGCTATGTTGTTTTTTATGAGTCTATTTTAGTGCGCAGGACCTTAAAGGACATGGAACTTAGTGATAATGAGATCAAAGATGGTTGTGAGAAACTTAGTTCTGATAAAGAATATCCAAAACAAGGTCGGTGATGCAATTGACCTTGCTGAGGCCATTGGTTCACTAACAATAATCGCAGGCATCAATTAAGGGGGAACCTCAGGAGATCAAGACAAAGCTCAGTCTGGAGGTCAAACTGAAACTGAATTGCCTAGCCAAGCTGACTTACCTAAAGATGAAGATGTTCATTCTGAAGAGGTTCAACCAGCAGTGAGCCAAGAAGACCAAGGAACGCAGATAGTGGAAGTTACTATCGGAGATGAAGATCAAGTTCCTATTCCAGATGATCTAGCTATGGTGGAATCAATCTTAGTTCAAGTTCCAGTATCGCGAGCAGACGGTACTGAGTATCCTAGAGCATTTGTTCAACCTATAGAAGTCACTCAACTCCAGAAGCCGAAATGGTTGAGACATTATCTCGAAAAGGTTGTGCTAGACAATATTACAAACTCAGTTCGCACGAGACAAGGAAGCCCATTGCTTACTTGTTTGATCTCTCAACAATCAGAACCCACGAAGATCGAGGATGCTCTGAAATCAACAAAATGGATCAACGCCATGCAAGAGGAGCTTGTTGAGTTCAAAAGAAATGAAGTATGGTACTTGGTGGATCAACCAAATCATCAGTCAGTTATTGGCACCAAATGGGTCTTCAAGAACAAGAGAGACGAGACAGGGAACATAGTAAGGAATAAAGTAAGGCTTGTAGCAAAGGGGTATGCTCAATGTGAAGGAATCGACTTCGATGAGACTTTTGCTCCAGTTGCCAGACTTGAAGCTATCAGACTTTTCCTTGCTTATGCCACACAAAACAACTTCACAGTTTTCCAGATGTATGTGAAGAGTGTCTTTTTAACGGGGAGCTCAAAGAAGAAGTATATGTGGAACAGTCCCCAAGCTATGAAGAAGAAAATCAAGTTTATAAATTGAGAAAGGCTCTCTATCGGTTAAAGCAAGCACCCTGAGCTTGGTATGAGACGCTGTCTCAGTTTCTCCTCAAGAACGGTTTCCAGAAAGGCAAGATCGACACAATACTATTCAGGATCAAGGATGGAGAAGACATCCTTCTTGTACAGATCTACGTCGAAGACATTATATTCGGATGCAGAAACTTGAAGATGTGTGAAAAATTTGCCTAACTTATGCACAACAACTTCCAGATGAGCATGATGGGTAAACTGACTTACTTTCTAGGTCTTCAAGTAATATAGTCCGAAGGAGGAATCTTCATCAATCAGAAGAAGTATACTGATGACTTGATTAACAAGTTTTTTCCAGAGAAGACCAAGCCCTTGAGGATTCCTATGAGCCCAAGTGCTCAAATCAATCTTGATAAAGAAGGTGAAGCAGTCAACCCAACCATGTACAGAGGCATTATTGGGTCGCTTCTATATTTAACTGCAAGTAGGTTAGATATTTCCTACTCAGTTAGAGTATGTGCAAGGTTTCAAGCTAATCCAAAGAAGTCGCAGATGGAGGCTGCCAGAAGAATAGTCAAATACTTCAAAGGGACAAAATCCTTAGGTATTTGGTATCCCAAAACTGATGAGCTTACTCTAAATGCTTACTCAGACTCAGATATTGGAGGATGCAGAATCGACCGGAAGAGCACAAGTGGAACATGTCAATTCCTAGGACACAAGCTTGTAAGTTTGTTCAGCAAGAAGCAGCATTCAGTAACCACGTCAACAACCGAAGCTGAGTATGTTGCTCCCGCAAGATGTTGTGCTCAAGTAATTTGGATCAAACAACAATTACTTTACTATGAAATCGAAATTGGGTGTGTGCCGATCTACTGTGACAATAGCAGTGCAATGTGCATCACGAAGAACCTAATTCACCATTCCAGAACCAAGCACATTAACATAAGGCATCACTTGATAAGAGATCATGTCGAGAAGAAGGATATGTCCGTAGAGTACATCCGTACTGAAGATCAACTTGCGGATATCTTCACCAAACCACTCCCTGAAACCAGATTCAAGGAGCTATGCATCAAACTTGGTTTATTGGAATTCAACGAGATCCTGATTGAAGAGGAGTAAATGCGGAATAAAACTAAGTCTAAACTCTTAGTTATTTTTTTGTTTCGCTCAAACTGAATCCCAGCTCTCAGTTTTGCTCATCTTCTCTAAAATTCTTCCTTACTCACAAGTGGTGTCTCTAACACAATCCATGAGAAGGGAATATTGACGAAGAAAACTTGTTGAAGGACGATCGTCGCTGATTAAAACTGAGACCAAATTCTCAGTTTTACAAAGTTGGTGTATTTCTCAGCATCGAGACATCATACTTAGCCAATATTTGAAGAAAATCCTTTTAAGTGGTGTCTACGCAACACAATATGAAGTTATCTACCTAGCCAAGTGCTTTAAAGATTGTTCCAAGAGACGTCCACAAAGGAGACGAAACTTACTTCCAAGTAAGTCTCTATATGAAGGACGAGTACTCAGTATTTGCTCTCACAACATTGCCAATTCTCCTGAATTATGGTGGATCGTACTGACTTGTTGAAGAAAACCAAGTTTTGTTTCAACACTTAGAATATTTTGACGGATGGATGTGGAATTAAACTAAGTTCCAACTCTTAGTTTAGAAACTGATTCTTAGTCAGCATAGAAGTTTAAAAGATGGGATTTCGAATTCCAAAGGCGATTCGCATTGATTACGATGCTAAATGCATATCAAGCATCGATGAATCAGCATTTGACACGTGAAAGACGCCGCTTCCCAAGTTGCTCAAGTCAAATCCCATGACGCACATCGAGAGGCAACGTATCCCAACCATCGCCGAATTTCAAGAAATCGATAGCTTTTTATGGTACATTTATTCATCTTAAATGACCATTCTTTCTGCTATAAATAGGGTTCCATTTGCATTCATTTCAAACACATTTCCTTCATTGTCGAACCCTTCCCTCCGAGTTTATACTTCATTTTCGTTCACCATTACCAATGGTAAAGGAGCCCAAGATACCAGATATATCCTCACTACCCTCTTTGGGTGCGGTCAAAGAGGGGGAAAAGAAGTATGGAAGGTGCAGAAGACATCAAAAATTAGAGCGTGAGTAGGATGAAGAGGTTGTAGAAGGAACAGAAGATATCAGAAGATACCTTCTACCATTGTCGTCTCCTTCTACAAACCACAAAGCTCATTGCTCAAGGTGACATGCCAAGCAATGGGGCATGGTCACTTCGAGAGCTTCTTCGCCTCGTCTCCCTGCCGACAAATGGCAAATTTCGTAAAGGAGAGTCTGGCGAATGAAGAAGAAGCCAGGAGGTGGGAAGAGAAGAAAAGTGAAAACATTTGATCTTTCCTTCCCACAAAGTACACAGCTGCACTACCTCCCAGATTGCAGCTGTGAAGGCCGGCATGAGGGAGTTCTTAGAAAGCTGGTCAAAATATCAAACCAACTTCCCTCAGTGCATAGGCTATCGCCAGTTTGAAGAACATGAAGACCGGAAGCAACCTAGTATAGACTTGTAATAGTTCTGTATAGGTTTCTTTTAGTTAGTTTATCCCTGTACTTCTAATGAAAAATATTAAAGGATAAACTGACTTGTTGATGACAATTTATTTTTGTCCAACAAAGGTTTTTACTCTTCCCATTCTGAACTTCCACATGCAAGTGTAATCAGCAGGCTTCTGACTCTCTCGTAATTAAGATTAAAATTGCTCTAAACTGACTTGAAAATCAATCGAGCAATATCTCTCCAAAACTATAAGGAGAAGATCTTAAGTAGAAAGCTGAATTTTAGGGGGAACTTTTCTGAGTTTATAAGACTGATCGTCAAACTTTGTAAAAACTCTAAAGTTGTCCACTCCTCATCAATTTAGGTTAAATATGGCTTTGACTACACCAAAAAGGGGGAAATTGTTAGGATTTTTGTTAGAAAAATCCTTCCTTACTTTTTATGTTTTGGTGGGTCAAAGGTTGTAAAAGCCATCTTAGTCAGTTTTTCAGTTTCTAGAGTTCTAAAACTATAATCTTGTATAGGATCAATCGAGTTGTAATAGAAATTAGTGGCTGAAGATCGAGCATAGGAAATGCTCGAGAACTGAAGAAGCGTACGTGCTTGAAACTTGGTTTTCACCAAGTATGGCTTTGACCTAGACTGAGTTTGGGTACTCAGTATATGGTCATCCATACTGACTAAGAGAAGTTAGTATGAGGGTTCACCATACTGACTATGGGAAGTCAGTATGAGGGCTGGCTATACTGACTATGGGAAGTCAGTATAAGAGCCTCTACCTTGAAAGCACGAGCTGTTCGAAAACATCAAAGCTCGGTCAGACTTCAGCATATTCATGCCTAAGTAAAAGTCAGTACGATGATATCCAAACTTGGGTTCCTCAGACTGCAACTTAGTCTGAAGTAAAGTTAGTGAAAAGTACACTGACACAGCAGAGCAGACCTATAGTATGAGCTATGATTGGACGATATTTTACAAGAGTCTAATAACTGGATTAATGTGTCTAATAGGCAGAATTTCAAAATGCTCGAGGATTTCTCTATAAATAGGTCTGCCCTTCAACCTTAAACGGTTACGAACTCCATACAAAAAAGAGCATACAACTAAGCCAACACTCTTCTAAAACTCACCGAGTTTCCATGTTTCCATTCACGAGACTTGAGTTCCTGACTCAAGTTGTTACTCTGTGCTACTCCCTCTTAGCACGAGACTGAAACTTTACAACTTATGTTATCTTTTGGTGAATATATCTTTCTAAGATATATTCATATCAATCAGTTTCCTACTCTGGGATTCTGATTCCCACGGGCTTTTGCCAACCACTTGAGTTCTGGGAAGAACAGCATACATCCAACCACCAGGAAGAAGGTTGCGGGGTGCCGTCCTCGCTTCAACCTGAAGGCTAAGCGTACAAGGAGTTCCTAGGCGAGTGACCACAGTAGGCCGAAGGACGGAGTGCCGACAGTTTGTGTATAGATCGTAAGGAGGCTTTTATTTTACTTAGTGATTATCAAGACCATGTGTCTGAAGAGTGGATGTAGGATTTTGAGATCCGAACCACTATAAACATCCTATGTTCTTTACTACTTTCATTTAAGTTTCTATCTTTATTTAGTTTCGCAAAACTGACTTTCAAACCTTCAATACTTGTCCAAGTATTGAAGTGTATATTCTGTGAAACTTATTTAATAATGTCAGACCTAAGCTCAACGACTTTTCAAAACCCTAAACTATGTTATTTTCAGTTTAGGAGAACAAGTGCAACTCATATTTTTTCTTCCGCTGCATATTATGTACTTTGATCTCGGGACCAGCATTATTCGTCTGCTGAGATCTCAGCAACTTTGTTGAGATTCAGCAATAAGTTCGCTTCATTCCTTCAACAACTTGGTTGTCCGCAGAATACCTTTAGCAATCTTTATATGTTTGTTAGCCTTCCGATACTTCGTTGTTTGCTAGCAATCTTAGCAATCTTTGTGTTTGTTGAATCTTTCAGCAATCTTCTCGTACTAAGCAATCTTTTTGTACTTGTTGGAGTCTTCTAGCAATCTTTTCGGAATTAGTTGAATCCTTCAGCAATCTTCAGCAATTTTTTTTATCTCTATTACAACTCGATAATAATCATCTTATACAGGACATTTACAACTTTGACACAATTCTAAGTTGCTAGAGACTTGATTATCTAGCTTTGATGCACCAAAACCAATACAAATAAACAATAAGATCTAAAGGGGTATATTCCAACAATTTCAACATTATTCCCAACATAAATGTTAATCTAAATGGAACATAATATAATAAAATTGAATTATGAGTTATGGTATCTTTGAAGACAATATCTCTTTACCTCAAAGTTTTTCATTGTTCTCATCAATAATTGATACTTCCTGTTTCAAAGCAGTCAATTATATCCCATGGATTAATCGAAAATATCTTCTTTTTACCTTAACTTGTTAAGAGGAAGATTTTATTTTATGGATCAAAGATTTAGGGGGAAGTCAGTCAGTTTGTGTGTGGTTTTGACTACATGAAAAGGGGAAAGTTTTTAGGAAATTGTATTACATCAAGTTAGTTATCTCTGCATAGAACGGACACAGGTGAGTCCAACATATGTAATTTGTATAGGTAAATCTGAGTTGTAACTGATAGATCAACTCTCACACAAACAATTGGACAAAAACATCAGAGAACAAACTTGCAGTTACGAAGGAGACTTAAATAACAAGGATAAGGGAGAAGTCAAAAGGAGCAATAAAAAAAAATAGATTCTTCATTTGTAAGACAAAAAGGCGATCCAGTCGGATTCGTCGTTCTGACTAAAATATAAACACTCTGACAAAAGTCTGCCAGTCTGCAAAATGCATTGTCATATTTTTGGAAAGGACAACACAGTGAACGACGACTACCAAGAAACTACTTTTGAAATGGGAACAAGAGTCGTCTATATTCCTATATATAGAGTAGAACATCAACGGAAGAATTCAATGCTCTACTCTTTATAGTGTTCTAAAACACAAGACCCAAGTTGTCTATAGCTTGAGATCTGGAGTCGGCTATTATTCTAGAAAGTTGTATCTATGACGTTTCTAAATCTCCTATAGAAGTGCAGAATCTTCAACCAAATCTACGTTATGTGAAGAACTAAAAATCACACCAATTTCAACCTTCAAGCCTTGCAACGTATTCATGGTGAAGCTTGTGAAGGCTGATGTCAGCTAGGAGCCTAGATACATGTTTGTGGTAAAACTTTCTGTCTGAAGTTGTCTGAAATCTGGAGGATGGAAGAGCTTCTTGAAATCAGAATGATTTTAGTTATGTTGCATATTGTTCGTAGTGAATTTCCAATTAGTTAATCGAAGAGTGGACGTAAGATCTTTGATTTCTGAACCACTATAAATTTGTTATTTTACTTAGTGATTATCCAGACCAAGTGTCTGAAGAGTGGATGTAGGATTTTGAGATCCGAACCACTATAATTATCCTATGTTCTTTACTGCTTTCATTTAAGTTTTTGTCTTTATTTAGTTTCGCAAAACTGACTTTCAAACCTTCACTACTTGTCCAAGTATTGAAGCGTATATTCTGTGAAACTTACTTAATAACGTAAGACCTAAGCTCAACCACTTTTCAATACCCTAAACTATGTTATTTTCAGTTTAGGAGAACAAGTGCAACTCATATTTTTTCTTCCGCTGCATATTATGTACTTTGATCTCGGGACCAGCATTATTCGTCTGCTGAGATCTCAGCAACATTATTGAGATTCAACAATATGTTCGCTTCATTCCTTCAACAACTTGGTTGTCCGCAGAATACCTTCAGCAATCTTTATAGGTTTGTTAGCCTTCCGATACTTCGTTGTTTGCTAGCAATCTTAACAATCTTTGTGTTTGCTGAATCCTTCAGCAATCTTCTCGTACTAAGCAATCTTTTCGTACTTGTTGGAGTCTTCTAGCAATCTTTTCGGAATTTGTTGAATCCTTTAGCAATCTTCAGCAATCTTTTTTATCTGTATTACAACTCGATTATAATCATCTTATACAGGACATTTACAACTTTGACACAATTCTAAGTTGCTAGAGACTTGATTATCTAGCTTTGATGCACCAAAACCATTACAAATAAACAATAAGATCTAAATGGGTATATTCCAACAATTTCAACATTATTCCCAACACAAATGTTAATGTAAATGGAACATAATATAATAAAATTGAATTATGAGTTATGCTATCTTTGAAGACAATAGCACTTTGCCTCAAAGGTTTTCATTGTTCTCATCAATAATTGATACTGCCTGTTTCAAAGGAGTCAATTATATCCCATGGATTAATCGAGAATATCTTCTTTTTTCCTTAACTTGTTAAGAGGAAGATTTTATTTTATGGATCAAAGATTTAGGGGGAAGTCAGTCAGTTTGTGTGTGGTTTTGACTACATGAAAAGGGGAAAGTTTTTAGGTAATTGTATTACATCAAGTTAGTTATCTCTGCATAGAACGGACACAGGTGAGTCCAACATATGTAATTTGTATAGGTAAATCAGGGTTGTAACTAATAGATCAACTCTCACACAAACAATTGGACAAAAACATCAGAGAACAAACTTGCAGTTAAGAAGGAGACTTAAATAACAAGGATAAGGGAGAAGTCAAAAGGAGCAACAAAAAAAATAGATTCTTCATTTGTAAGACAAAGAGGAGATCCAGTCAGATTCGTTGTTCTGACTAAAATATAAACGTTCTGACAAAAGTCTGCCACTCTGCAAAAGGCATTGTCATATTTTAGGAAAGGACAACACAGTGAACGACGACTACCAAGAAACTACTTTTGAAATGGGAACAAGAGTCATCTATCTTCCTATATATAGAGTAGAACATCAACGGAAGAATTCAATGCTCTACTCTTTATCGTGTTCTAAAACACAAGACCCAAGTTTTCTATAGCTTGAGATCCGGAGTTGGCTATTATTCTAGAAAGTTGTATCTATGACTGTTTCTTAATCTCCTAAAGAAGTGCAGAATCTTCAACCAAATCTACGTTGTGTGAAGAACTAAAAATCTCACCCATTTCAACCTTCAAGCCTTGCGACATATTCATGGTGAAGCTTGTGAAGGCTGATGTCAGCTAGGAACCTATATACATGTTCGTGGTAAAACTTTATGTCTGAAGTTGTCTAAAATCTGGAAGACGGAAGAGCTTCCTGAAATTGGAAGGATTTCAAATATGTTGCATATTGTTCATAGTGAATTTCCAATTAGTTAATCGAAGAGTGGACGTAAGATCTTTGATATCTGAACAACTATAAATATGTTATTTTACTTAGTGATTATCCAGACCAAGTGTCTGAAGAGTGGATATACGATTTTGAGATCCGAACCACTATAAATATCCTATGTTCTTTACTGCTTTCATTTAAGTTTCTGTCTTTATTTAGTTTCGCAAAACTGACTTTCAAACCTTCAATACTTGTCCAATTATTGAAGTGTATATTCTGTGAAACTTACTTAATAACGTCAGACCTAAGCTCAACGACTTTTCAATACCCTAAACTATGTTATTTTTAGTTTAGGAAAACAAGTGCAACTTATTTTTTTTTCCGATGCATATTATGTACTTTGATCATAGGACCAGCATTATTCGTCTGCTGAGATCTCAACAATTTTGTTGAGATTCAGCAATATATTCGCTTCATTCCTTCAACAACTTGGTTGTCCGCAGAATACCTTTAGCAATCTTTATATGTTTGTTAGCCTTCCGATACTTCGTTGTTTGCTAGCAATCTTAGCAATCTTTGTGTTTGTTGAATCCTTCAGCAATCTTCTCGTACTAAGCAATCTTTTCATACTTGTTGGAATCTTCTAGCAATCTTTTCCAAATTTGTTGAATCCTTCAGCAATCTTCAGCAATCTTTTTTATCTCTATTACAACTCGATAATAATCATCTTATACAGGACATTTACAACTTTGACACAATTCTAAGTTGCTAGAGACTTGATTATCTAGCTTTGATGCACCAAAACCATTACAAATAAACAATAAGATCTAAAGAGGTATATTCCAACAATTTCAGCATTATTCCCAGCACAAATGTTAATGTAAATGGAACATAATATAATAAAATTGAATTATGAGTTATGCTTTCTTTGAAGACAATATCTCTTTGCCTCAAAGTTTTTCATTGTTCTCATCAATAATTGATACTGCCTGTTTCAAAGCAGTCAATTATATCCCATGGATTAATCGAGAATATCTTCTTTTTACCTTAACTTGTTAAGAGGAAGATTTTATTTTATGGATCAAAGATTTAGGGGGAAGTCAGTCAGTTTGTGTGTGGTTTTGACTACTTGAAAAGGGGAAAGTTTTTAGGAAATTATTACATCAAGTTAGTTATCTCTGCATAGACTGGACACAGGTGAGTCCAACATATGTAATTTGTATAGGTAAATCTGAATTGTAACTGATAGATACACTCTCACACAAACAATTGGACAAAAACATCAGAGATCAAACTTGCAGTTAAGAAGGAGACTTAAATAACAAGGATAAGGGAGAAGTCACAAGGAGCAACAAAAAAAATAGATTCTTCATTTGTAAGACAAAGAGGAGATCCAGTCAGATTCGTCGTTCTGACTAAAATATAAACATTCTGACAAAAGTCTGCCACTCTGCAAAAGGCATTGTCATATTTTAGGAAAGGACAACACAGTGAACGACGACTACCAAGAAACTACTTTTAAAATGGGAACAGGAGTCGTCTATCTTCCTATATATAGAGTAGAACATCAACGGAAGAATTCAATGCTCTACTCTTTATCGTGTACTAAAACAAAAGACCCAAGTTGTCTATTGCTTGAGATCCGGAGTCGGCTATTATTCTAGAAAGTTGTATCTATGACTGTTTCTTAATCTCCTAAAGAAGTGCAGAATCTTCAACCAAATCTACGTTATGTGAAGAACTAAAAATCGCACCCATTTCAACCTTCAAGCCTTGCGACGTATTCATGGTGAAGCTTGTGAAGGCTCATTTCAGCTAGGAGCCTAGATACATGTTCGTGGTAAAACTTTCTGTCTGAAGTTGTCTGAAATCTGGAGGACGGAAGAGCTTCCTGAAATCAGAAGGATTTCAGTTATGTTGCATATTGTTCGTAGTGAATTTCCAATTAGTTAATCGAAGAGTGGACGTAAGATCTTTGATATCTGAACAACTATAAATCTATTATTTTACTTAGTGATTATCCAGACCAAGTGTCTGAAGAGTGGATGTAGGACTTTGAGATCCGAACCACTGTAAATATCCTATGTTCTTTACTGCTTTCATTTAAGTTTCTGTCTTTATTTAGCTTCGCAAAACTGACTTTCAAACCTTCAATACTTGTCCAAGTATTGAATTGTTTATTCTGTGAAACTTACTTAATAACGTCAGACCTTAGCTCAACGACTTTTCAGTACCCTAAATTATGTTATTTTCAGTTTAGGAGAACAAGTGCAACTCATATTTTTTCTTCCGCTAAATATTATGTACTTTGATCTCGGGACCAGCATTATTCGTCTGCTGAGATCTCAGCAAATTTGTTGAGATTCAGCAATATGTTCGCTTCATTCCTTCAACAACTTTGTTGTCCGCAGAATACCTTCAACAATCTTTATATGTTTGTTAGCCTTCCGATACTTCGTTGTTTGCTAGCAATCTTAGCAATCTTTGTGTTTGCTGAATCCTTCAGCAATCTTCTCGTACTAAGCAATCTTTTCGTACTTGTTGGAGTCTTCTCGCAATCTTTTTGGAATTTGTTGAATCCTTCAGCAATCTTTTTTATCTCTATTACAACTCGATTATAATCATCTTATAAAGGACATTTACAACTTTGACAAAATTCTAAGTTGCTAGAGACTTGATTATCTAGCTTGATGCACCAAAACCATTACAAATAAACAATAAGATCTAAAGGGGTATATTCCAACAATTTCAACATTATTCCCAACACAAATGTTAATGTAAATGGAACATAATATAATAAAATTGAATTATGAGTTATGCTATCTTTGAAGACATTATCTCTTTGCCTCAAAGTTTTTCATTGTTCTCATCAATAATTGATACTGCCTGTTTCAAAGGAGTCAATTATATCCCATAGATTAATCGAGAATATCTTCTTTTTACCTTAACTTGTTAAGAGGAAGATTTTATTTTATGGATCAAAGATTTAGGGGAAGGTCAGTCAGTTTGTGTGTGGTTTTGACTACATGAAAAGGGGAAAGTTTTTAGGAAATTGTATTACATCAAGTTAGTTATGTCTGCATAGAACGGACACAGGTGAGTCCGACATATGTAATTTGTATAGGTAAATTTGAGTTGTAACTGATAGATACACTCTCACACAAACAATTGGACAAAAACATCAGAGATCAAACTTGCAGTTAAGAAGGAGACTTAAATAACAAGGATAAGGGAGTAGTCAAAAGGAGCAACAAAAAAAATAGATTCTTCATTTGTAAGACAAAGAGGAGATCCATTCTGATTCGTCGTTCTGACTAAAATATAAACGTTCTGACAAAAGTCTGCCACTCTGCAAAAGGCATTGTCATATTTTAGGAAAGGACACCACAGTGAATGAAGACTACCAAGAAACTACTTTTGAAATGGGAACAAGAGTCGTCTATCTTCCTATATATAGAGTAGAACATCAACGGAAGAATTCAATGCTCTACTCTTTATCGTGTTCTAAAACACAAGACCCAAGTTGTCTATAGCTTGAGATCCGGAGTCGGCTATTATTCTAGAAAGTTGTATCTATGACTGTTTCTTAATCTCCTAAAGAAGTGCAGAATATTCAACCAAATCTACGTTATGTGAAGAACTAAAAATCGCACCCATTTCAACCTTCAAGCCTTGCGACGTATTCATGGTGAAGTTTGTGAAGGCTGATGTCAGCTAGGAGCCTAGAGACATGTTCGTGGTAAAACTTTCTGTCTGAAGTTGTCTGAAATCTGGAGGACGCAAGAGCTTCCTGAAATCAGAAGGATTTCAGTTATGTTGCATATTGTTCGTAGTGAATTTCCAATTAGTTAATCGAAGAGTAGACGTAAGATCTTTGATATCTGAACCACTATAAATCTGGTGTTATTTATCGTTTTGTTTACTGGTTACTCGATTATCTGCTTCTTTGAATCTCAACAACTGGTTAGGTTGTTGGTGTATGTATTTGAATCTATCAAAGATTATCTTAACGAGTTTAAGCTTTCGAAAAACACCTATTAACTTGAGAAAGAGTCAATCAAATCCATACATTTAAGGCTTCCGCTGTGTAAACTGATTAATTTGGGATCAATGCATAATATTATGTGATTATAAGCTTATAAATCGCACATTTGATTATTGAATTATGTATGCACGAAATAAAAGTCACGTTCATAATCTTTCTAGGCTTAAAATACACATATTTAGGTTTTAGATATATCCACATAGATGATAATTTCATATCTTTTAAATTTCCAGTTTTCCTCATATAACTATATCATATACATTAGATTTTTTCATGATATTTTGAATGCCTAACTTAATTAATTTAAATAAGGCCTTCACCTATTATTTATTTCCACGCCAAAAAATAAAAACAAAATAATAAGAAGAAGCGAAACTTTAAGCTGATGAGGTATGAATCCAATAATTTTATTACGAGAACAATTAATTAGTTATAGATCGAATCGTGCGTGTCTAGGTACGCTGCTTCCAAGTTCAACAATTTTTGAAGATTAATTATTAGATTTAATAATTTTATTCTTAATAGTTAAGAGTTGTGAGTGTAGAATGAGTTAGTGAAATTAATATTTTATTGTTGAGTGTGAAAAAATTGTCATTTTTAGAAATGAGACTTATTGTTGAGTGTGAAAAAATTGTCATTTTTAGAAATGACACAATTTAGTTGGGACGCCCGATTTGGTAAGAGTACTTATTTTGCTGGGGAGAGAGTATTTTTTTTACTATCTAACCAGGTTTACGATGTCAATATATAATTTAGCTTCCTCATATTTGAATGAGTTACATATTTATTTCTGAGACTATTGATATTTCTCTTTTCCTATTTTAATAAAAAAAAAAAAAGCAAGTATAGTTTATTTCCTTTTATTTCTAAATTTTGGGCTGTGACATATTGATGAATTCATGGACTGAATTGTGTTCAATCCCTTTCCCAATTATAAATATAGTTTTTGCATCGCATCACATGTGTGACAACATACCTAATATGTTCATAAAATTAATAAAAGTATATATATATATATATATTCTTATTTTTCTGAAAACACAAACTAAATATCATATTTTATAAATAGATTACATGATATGAAGAATTTAAAGAACATATAATACTTCATCCGTTTCATTTTAATTGTGTATCTTTTTTTTTCGTCCGTTCCAATTAATTGTACAGATTCTCTAATAAAGCATTAATTTTCTTTTATCTCTATTTATATTGATTATTATGTCGAGGAAGGATTGACTAATATTTGAGATTTATAATAAATTTATAAGAATCTTTTGCCCAAAATATTTTCATAATACACATCATTTATACCAAGCAAGCATCTCTGTGAAAGCAAATGTGAAATAAGAAAGTCCGCCACTTTTTTCGCAAGTCATACATAATTTTGTTTGCACTTTTCAGACAATCTAGACTCAGTCAATACAAGTCCGTTCCTTTTCATACACCAACCAACCTCCACCGCCACCATGGAAATCGACCGTGATTCTGAAGAAACTGAGGTTTGCGAGCAGCTCTCAGCTCTCTCTCTCTGCGCCGACCAAGGAAACACAGATTCTCTCGAACCGGAGAAAGATCCTCGGAGAATTGCCAGAAAGTAAGCTCTCTTTCTCTCTCTTTGGAGAAAATAAAATCTTGTCGCAGGTGTGATGTAGACTTGTAGTGGATTTTTTTTTTCTTTCACTACTTCGACTCTTGTTCGTCAGTTTTTGTGTTTGATCTGGAGCTGTCTCTGTTTGTTTCGCCCATTTCTCTGTTTAAAATGAATTAAAAAAAAAAAAGTGGAACAGGGGAAGTCAGTGAGGGGAGATGCGAGGAATGTTCACGTAGTATTGGTGTCAGTGTGTGTGCGAGAGAAAAACTTGTCAAATTGTCGGATTGTGAGGAGAGAGAATCGAGTTATGTGGTGTGGGGGCCTCTGGCTAGTAGGTGGTGGCTTGACGAGAAAGCCTTCCATGTGGCATAATTTTTCAGTTCAATAATTTTGGGGGGTTTAATTGTTAATATTCTTAAATTCAACAATTTGGGGGTTATTTTTGGAAGTATAACTAAATAATTGGGATGACTGGATAAGGTGTGCTGTAATTTTACTATTATCTTATGTCATATTGAATTTCTTTATTTATATTATTATAATGTATTAAAAGTTTCCGATATATTACAATTTAGGATTTTTTTTAAAAAAATTTGAGTATATCAATAGTACCCTAAAGTGAGGACTAAGGGAAAAAATGATTTTGTTTTTATTTATTTATTATTTCAAAATAAAATAAAAAATAATATTATATTTTCAGTAACTGTTGGTATACCGTAGATATATTAAATTGGCTATATTGTTATCATACCAAAAACTCTTATGATATGGTATAGTGCTTGTGAAAAATTATGGTATACCAAAGTTCGCTATAGTATATGTGGTATTCTTTTCCATCGACACTAGGGGAAAGAAAATCGAATCGAATAAATTTTGGTTATTTTAATTTTTGATTTGACTATTTTTTTGGAAATCGAAATAATCAAATTTATATAACTATATATATATATATATATATATATATATAATATTGATATGTCAATATATATTTATATTTTTATTAAATTTTAAATTCGGTTATAATAAGAATTTCGGTTTGATTATTTTTTCACTCAAAACTTACTGAAATAATCTACTCACCTATTCTACACTCATGAGCATCCACTACTATCAAACATCTTACTACCTCCACATGTGTGCCACGTCAGCAACTACCTCTATTTTAAATTATTTCAAATTTTATTTCCCTATCATACTACCACATTTTTAACTATTTATAGGTCCCACATATCATAACTAATATATATATATATATATATATATATATATATAACTAATCAAATCAATTAATTCATTTGATTAAATAAAATAAAAGTATTTGTTATAATTTCAATAACATAAAGTATGTTACTATTTTAATGTACTTATGTTAATATTTTTAAATTAAAACAAAAAAATCATTCGTAAAAATTAATCTGATTTAGTAAAATAAAGATATTTGTGATAAAGTATAAATCACTAATTTAATTTAGTTATGTAAGTATTTCGAAATTAAAATAATGATTAAAACTGAAACTCATAATTCTTACAAAATTAAAAGTAATGAAAAAAAAAAAAAAAAACAAAATAAAAAATGTTAATATATGTGTATATATGAATTAAATAAGGCGCAAAAAAAATGCCCACCCTCACACAAACAAGTTGTTCACACGCAGAACATATTTCTGAGAAGTTGAATCCACGCGCGCGTCATTTCCTTTGGTGGTGGGGCCCATTCTTTTTTCGCTACCCAGGTAGCAATATTGCTACCTCTGCTTTCCTTTTTCCTCCCCTCTCTCCTCCAACTCAGTTTTCTCTCACTGCCATGTCATTTACTACCCCAAGAAAAATAACCGTAGTGGATGCTCTAATAATTTAGAAAAAGAAACATAATGGGAAATTTGAATCCAACGACTACTGCTAGTGTGAGTAATTTGAATCCATGAAAACTGCAGGTACCAAATGGAGCTATGCAGGAGAGCGTTGGAGGAGAACACGATAGTGTGTTTGGGAACAGGTGCGGGCAAAACCCATATCGCAATTCTAGTAATGTACGAGATGGGGCACCTCTTTAAGAAGCCCCAAAAGAGTGTTTGCATTTTTCTCGCTCCTACAATTGCTTTGGTTCACCAGGTTTGTCTCTCTCTCTCTACCGCCGACGACATGGGTAGCAATGAAATGAAGATTTTGTAGGAACATATTTTTAGATTGATCATCCCTTAGCCTTCTTCTGCTTAAAAAAGGAAATCTAAACACCTAATATTTATATTTATTTAAAGTAATTTCACAATCAATCATTGCAAATTCTGTTTTTTTTTTAAAAATAAGACTTAATTAATTTTTACAAGTTTTTTTCATAGAATTAATGTTACTTTTATATCATATATGATTAAAATCAATTTTCATTTTTATAAGATTAGTGTTATGTTTAATATTAAATATAATTTTAAAAAATATTTTGATTAAAAATAATATAAATATATTGTGCATCACCCAATGGGCAAACTAGTTAGCTATTAATTATGTATCCAAATGATAATATATTAACTATTTTTATCCTTAGTTGTTATAATTATATATGTATATATAATATAAGTACGTTTTATGTAGTTTTGTGATTATTGTTGACCATATTTGTACTAGTGTACATGGTTAGCTGTGACATTGCTATGAATAAAATGAAGTTAATCTTAATATACAATTTATTTAAATTGTTATTGAAGAATTATTTTATTTCAATTGCAATATGTATTGGGATTTATCCCCTCACCTCATTTGCTCAAAAAAAAAAAAAAAAAAATCTTTAATCACCATGTTCCAATTTATGGCATTAGCTTTGGTTTTCTTTATTTTATTTTTTTTTTAACCCTAATAATTAAAATTCTTAAATTTCATACATTTTATGATATTAATCATGTGACTTAATTGAAATATTTTTTTTCTTTTTTTGTGATTTCTTACATTTCTGGACTCAAAAGCAAGCTAAGGTCATCGAAAAATCAGTTGGTTTTAAAGTTGGGATGTATTATGGGCATATAACTCGTGCAAAGAGCCACGAAGACTGGGAAAAAGACATCGAGGAATACGAGGTCAGTCATAATAATGGCTTCCTAAATTTAATTGTTTGTAATTTTTAACATTTTTAATGAACTCTAGTTATTTAGCTTGAGTATAAGCTAGGCTCGTGAGTCTGATCATATTGAATATAATCTAAAATTTAATCTCTTAATTAATTATTTAATGTTATATTGATTTATAGTATGTAAATAATTTTTTTTAAAAAATTAAAACTACAAATAAAATAAAATTTTAAGGTCATAGAGTTGAGCTTCATTTTCATAGAGCTTCACTTTATATGACGTAACTCAGCCCCCAAACAATTCAGCAATTCTAGGCCTGAATAGTTTGTTGTGGTAAATATTATTGGTTTGCAATGCAATATTTCCATGTATTTATCTTATAAATTTTTTGCATTTTTTATAAATATAATAAATTGTGTGTATTTTTATGAAATGACCAGAAATATTAGTTTTGTTACAATTTTTTTTTGTGGGGAACAAAAATCAGGCAACATGAAATTTACATTTTAGCAAATATTTCAAATGAAACAGTGATATTTTGGATAATGGTGTGATTTTTCTGTTTTAAAATTTATTGTCTTTTTTTTTTTTTTTTGTGTGTGTGGGATTCTTGTTAAAATGTGAACTTTCGGACATCGTTTTCACTCTGGACAAACATTTAAAATAAAACTATATGTTTGAGTATTTATTTAAATATGCACATAATTGCATTTCGAATGTGATCAAATCTTCTGTTCCATAATAATGTCCCAATGTCTCAATTACTAATTTTAATTAATGTTTTTATGAAAATAAAAATAAAATATAATACAAAATACTTTAATTGGTTTTCAAGAACAAAAATCAAAATCTTATAAAACGCAAATTCTAGTTATGAATTAATCAATTTTTAATAGTTAAATTTAGGCTAAAAATTGAAAAATAATTATTAAAAAGTACAATATACCCTAATTAGATGGGATGAACCTTACAGTTGAACTTATAAAATTAATTTAAATTATAATAAATTAGAATTATTAAAAAATATTAAATAAAAATTAAAAATCTTAATAGTGGAGTAGGGAGTCGAACGTGAAAAGTGGACAAAGGATCACAAACCATTAGGAATGAAATAAGTTTTAGACTGATGGCATTCCTTACATTCGGAATAAAATAATAATTTATGCATAGCTCACTTGGAAGAAAATATGCTTAGTTTAAAATTGATCCAAAAACTAGGCTCAATATAAATACGACCCACCCTTTATAATATATTTGAAAAGATCAAAAATCAAATTGAGAATTTGAAAAAAAATCTCAGAGAACTAAAGTAACGTGAATTTTGTTCGAAGTCAATTTGGGGCCACTTGTATATCTTCTGCAGTTAAATTTGAAACCTCTTCGTTTGCCCAATCGAAGAGGTTGAATTGTTAATTAGGTTTTGGAGATTACATTAGATGATGTATATAATGGCGCACGTGAACAAGAATTTGCTGTTTTTCGCGCGGGAATGCATATTTGTTGATGAACATGTCGATTCAACTCTTCCTCGCTCTCTTAGCGGCGCAATGCTGTTTATATCTGTGACAGGTTCTCGTTATGACACCTCAGTTACTGCTACATTATCTCGCACACTGCTTCATCAAGATGGAGCAGATTGCGCTTCTCATTTTTGATGAATGCCATCACGCTCAACTTGACGGCGATCATCCTTATGCTGTAATCATGAAGGTAATTACTTACAAATCGATCCTCGTTTGCCGCAGTCATTTTTTTGTTATTTATTATTATTATTTTTTTGGGAATTGATGTTAGTTTTGCTGTTGAAATTCGATTTTAGATCTTCTATAGAGTGGGTCTCGTGAAACTCCCCCGGATTTTCGGAATGACAGCATCGCCGAAGCTGGGGAAAGGTAATCTCATGATGTCTGTGTGCAGAAAGAAGCAACTGTTCTAGGTTTTAATTGAATTGCTTAGCATGAAAAGTTGAAATGCATTTTTTATCAGTTCAATATTCTAAGGGTGTAGACTGGAGTTGTTAATGTGCTATGAGTTTTCTTATGATTTAATCATCTTAATGGAGTATGTCTTCATGCATGGAAAACTGCAAATTGCTCAGTCCTCGTGAACTATTTTGTTGTGGCCCAAGTGTGAGGAATGATGCACAATGACTCCTGTTCAACTTGCCATGAAGTTTTTGTAGGTAAAGTGAAGTGGTGAACTTCTCTGTCTCTTTGCGCTATTATCCTAACTCCTAAGAAGTAAGAGTTGAGAATGCTGGCTTATCTTCAGATTTAAGAAAAAAGGAACCTTTTTTCTTGAGATAACAATATCAGAAAGCAGGACAGCAATTTGAGACAGGGTTATGGAAAATCTTCTTGGCATGTTTGATGTTCTTATACTATCAGTCTATCATTCAAGAACAACAAATGAAATATTAAGATTGTTTCACGTTTTAATTTTGTTCCTTTTGCCTATTTCATTCTTGCTGCCCCATTAACTCAACTTTAAATATACAAGCAGTCCTTTTTTTCTTTAATTGTTTCTTTATGACTCTAGTTTCTTCTGATTGTGATATTATTGTCTGAACATGGCATAATCTGTTTTTACTAGGAATCTTGACTATTTGCTGGCTGTTCCAAAACTTATTTAATTAGCCTTACTGATGGACTTTTTGGTCTTTTTGACTATTCAGGAGGCTCAATTGATGGTCTTGAGGCCATAATGCACTCAAAGGTGAGTTTGGAGGATGGAATTGTAACAATACTATTTCTATTTTATATTCTAGATGATAACAGTTTTGGATATGTGGCACGGGCAGTTTAGCAGATGGTGATTTAGATGCTATGTGTCTTCCCCTCTTGCTTAATCTGCATGAATCTATCTGTTCATAACTATCCACACAGGTCTATTTTTCCAACTTTTTATATTTCTCAAAAGTTTCAGTACTTGATATTCCTTTCAACAGGTGTGTACTCTTGAAGATAAGATTGAAGTGGAACAATTTGTTACATCCCCTAAAGCAATTGCATATGAGTATGGTTCTACTGAGAAGAACATCTCGTCCCCTCTTATGGTTTACACTTTAAAACTTGAGGAGATAAAAAATGAGGTATTATGAATTTGTTGGATTTAGTTGATTATTTATATGCTGCATGAAATATTAAATGGATTTCTCTGTGACCTGCTAGTGCATGCTGACACTTGGGGACAACAAGGATGATCAGAGTACAAGGAAGTTGCTCCAGAGACTGCATTCTGATTTGATATTTTGTCTAGAAAACCTTGGAATTTGTGGAGCATTGCAGGTAAGAGTTGTGATACAATGTTCTTGTAGCTAAAAATCATTTTGCTTCTTGTAGTTTAATCATATTTGTTCTTTATTTGGCTCCTGCTTTGTCGTTTTTAAGCTGGCAGTGGTAATAATTTAAAACATTTGCTATTTCCCACATTTCTTCTTATCATTCTATCAGCACCATGTTCTTATTCCTCATGTTATCTTCCTTTGTGTGATGCTTATTCTTATGTGCTCCTATCAGATTGAGATCTGGATTGCACAAAGCCAAAACACAGAAATCGATATTTTGAAGAATTATTATTCTTTCAAGTTTACTTTGATTGTTAAATACAATTTTGAGTTACGTAGCTGCTAAATACTTGAACAGTTTTATCATTTATCCTACCTTGACTTGTTTTTGTAAATATTAGTATGTGAGTGCTCCAAACCAACCAAAACCAATCAGACCATGTCGGAAAGTCAATCAATTAATTAATATTTAACCTAAAAATGATATTCTACTGACATAAGTCTGCTCCAAAACAGGAAATTTATTCTGTGAAGTTGTTAAATGAGTAATAGCTGCTGCAATTGCATAAATAACTTGCTAGATATGTCTGTTCATGCAGTCTGAATGTATTAATTACCACAATTTTTCTTGAAGACCCTGATCAAGAAATTGAGGCTAAAGAAATTTGCTTGGTACTTAGACATATTTTAGATTTATGTCTACATGTCCTGCAAATTAGGTATTTTGCCGTATTATATGCAGACCCTTGTGAAAATATCTCTACCTTGTATGTAGTGTCAATAATTTTGACTTTGTTGGCCGTTACACACTCGATAAAGTCTTCTTCAAGAAAGATTATTTTTGGTAGCGAGTTTTAGGAAAAGAAGTTCATATTTAGCCATATAAGTGTCAAAAACTGTCATATGGAAGAACTGCAGCCCACAATGCGTGTTTTAAGCATACTACTGATGGCTTGTCACTGAACTTCTGATCTGCATTCTATTTCACTTTGAAGGCAACCTGCATTTCTCTAGCTGGTGACAATTATGAGACAGCTGATCTGGGGGAGGCAGAAATCAGCTGCAGTAATTACAACTTATGCAAAACTTATTTGCATGAAGTCTCCTCGGTCCTTGCTTCTGGTTGCACTAGAGGTACTTTAAAAATTTGATCTCTAGAAGCTGCAGTCCGTTTCTAATTTTTTATTATGCTTGCTGTTCCCTTGATGTTAAAGAAATGCTAATGTGCATTTCAGTTTGGAACTACAAGGATTGTTTACATAAATAGGGTTTACATTATGAGTCCTCTATTGTTGATTAAAATACTTTATTTTATTAATGCAGGTGACTTGGAAGCTGATTTATCTTGTATAGAGGCTCTAGAGGAGCCATTTTTCACGGAGAAAACATTACAACTTATTGAAATACTCTCCAGATTTAGGTTGATATTTTTCTTGTTTTTGAAAATTTTGAGCATGCCATATGTTTCATCTCTGTTTCTCTGCTCAGTTGGGTGGGTGGGTTTGGGAACTCATCTTTTTTCCCTTGGTTGTATATTGGTAGCTGTAATCTACCTACTTCAAAGGACTGGCGCTAAAATGCTCGAGTTGCAGTTTATTGAAATCTATATCTATTCAACTTTCCTTCTGCGGAGCAAGTATTATGTTGGTTTATAGGCCTACCTTCAGGACACTTGCACATATATCAGCTTGCTATTTTTCTTGGCCTATCAATTTGTGAATTCTCCTTCTATCATCTTGTAATATATGCCTATTGACGTCTATTTTATCATTCCATGCAAAGCTCTTTCCTCAAACCCTTCGGTCCTATTGCCAGTCATAGATGGACATAGAATGGGGGTATCCCATCCGCCCCCAAATTGAAAAACAGTGTATGGATGTTTTAGTGTTTTTTATTATTAAAAAAATGCTAATTTTACATCCTAAGGAATAAATTTCATTTATTTACTATAAGTGCTAGCATCTATTTCCCTCTTCTCACCGTGCACTTATATATTTGTCAAATTTATTCAAAATTACATTCTCTCTTTAAGTTGGAAAATGATGGCGAGTTTCTCTTTTCATAGATCTTTCCCTTTTTTGTTCATTGGTTTTACCCCTGATTTTTTATTTATCATACCTTCCAATTATTAATTCAGGTTTCTTAGAGTAAAATTCTTCACATTGACACAATTTATTCTGCACATTGAATATGTTTTCTAAACTATTATAGATTGCATATATCAAGTTGTGATTTATTATTTCAAATGCAATTTGTTAAGATAAATATTATGATTTATTAAAAATGGTATTAGCTTATGGTTTTACTATCTGACTTATGTATTTTATCATATCTTTTTTTTATATTCAACCATGATATGATTCTTTTTCTTTACAGGTCAAAACCAAATATGAATTGCATAATATTTGTAAATAGAATTATCACTGCTAGATCACTCTCCAGGATCCTTCAAAATCTAAAGGTTTTATCTTCTTGGAAATGTGATTCCCTAGTTGGAGTTCATTCAGGACAAATGTCACATAAAGATACGGGTATCATTCTGGAGAAGTTCCAATCTGGTCAGGTAACACATCCTACTGGGTGACCTTTTGCTTATTCGTTAATGTTCTCACAATTCGTTATATGAGCTTGAAATATATCTTTCAGCTTGGTGACATAATTGTTTTCCATGCAGAATTATTTAAGTGTTTTTTTCTACAATTGTTTTAATTTGAGTTTTCCTGATTGATTATTTGGCAGCTAAACCTATTGGTTGCCACAAAAGTAGGTGAAGAGGGACTTGATATTCACACCTGTTCTCTTGTAATACGGTTTGATCTTCCAGAGACACTTGCAAGTTTTATACAGTCAAGAGGCCGTGCACGCATGCCCCAATCTGAATATGCTTTCTTAGTCGACAGGTTATTTTTCCAAGTGCTTGCTGTGTTCAAATTCATTTTTCTTTTTGGAATTGAACAACGTTTAATATCATATACCTATGTCACTGCAGGAACAACCTTAGGGAAGTCAATTTGATTCAGCATTTTATAAAAGAGGAAGCTCTGATGAATTTAGAAATTTCCTCCAGAAGATCTATCATGCAAACAACTGAATTTAAGGATAAAATCTATAAAGTGGACGTCACTGGTGCAACTATTAGTTCCGTGATGAGTGTTACGTTGCTGTATCACTACTGTTCAACACTTCCGAGTGACAAGTATGATTCTTTCTGCTGTTAAATTGCCCTTACTATATAAGGGGTAAAATGAAATTTTAGTTCCATGATTAAGGTAGCAGTTTTGTCCTAAATTCTTCAAAAATCACACAATTCACTAACTTTGTCCTAATTTTAATATCTTACCATAAAACTGAAAATTTTGGATTTCCCAATTACATTTTTGAGATTTCAATTAATTTACAACTTTTTCATGAGATATTTCCATTACCGAAAATTTCATGAAATTTCAAGTTCTTCGAATGGAGAACTCAAATAAGTGTCTATGGGAAACTCAAGATTTTGAGTTTTCCAGCTGGAAAAGCTAAGGAAACTTAAATTGCTCAATATATGAAGTCCAGTAAAATTGTTGTTTGTCTGGTTGCTGTTCTATAAACACTATTCCTGAAGTTAAGGAACAAAAAGTACATTTTGCTCAGTTTTGGTACCTCTCTTGAGTTCTTACATTAAACTTACTTTTAGAATTATCCTTCATAGAATTTCTTTTTTTTTGGTTAGGTATTTTGATCCAAAGCCAGAATTCTTCTACCATGATCATCCTGATGGAAGGATTTGCAGCTTAGTTCTCCCAACTAATGCCCCAGTTTACCAGATTGTTAGTGCACCCCACCCTTCAAAGGAGGCAGCCAAGAGAGATGCTTGTCTGAAAACTTGCCAGGCATTACATGAAGTTGGAGCACTGACTGATTATCTATTGCCAGAGCAAGATATTAACCAAGAGTATATGGATGTATATGATTCTGACGATGAGGATGGTCAGTGACATCACTGTTTATTCATTCACAAGTTGACATCACTGTTTATTCATTCACAATCTTTACGATAAGAACATTATTCTAAAATTTTTAACTTATTGCAGATGTGGAATCACGATTTGAACTCCATCAAATGCTTGTTCCTGCTGCACTCAGAGTGCCGTGGATAAAAGTGGATAATTTATGGTCTTTTAGTTGCTACTGTATAAAATTTAATCCTAATCCAGCAGATAGGACTTATAGAAAGTTTGGTCTTTTTGTGAAAGAGCCTCTCCCAGAAGAGGCTGGTAATTTGAGCCTTGATCTTGGTTTGGCTCATGGTAGAATGGTGAAGACACAACTTATTCCATCTGGAGGTTCTAGATTTGATAAAGTTGAGGTGATTTTTTCATTTTGTGCCCAAAATTGTTTAGCATTGTGTCTTTTTCTAGAATCTGAAATTTGAAATGAATAGATGGCATTAGCGGAGAAGTTCCAGAAGATGTTTCTCAAGGTTCTTCTTGATCGGCAAGAATTCAAACCAGAATATGTTTCTCTAGAAGATAGTAATGTCTGTGAGTCTAACTCATTGACCTTCTACCTATTACTTCCTGTTGTCGAGCATGGGCATGGCAGATTATCTGTAGACTGGACATTGATAAGGAGATGTTTATCGTCACTGATTTTCAAACATCCGGGCAGTCATGTGGAAGATGATATTTTCCAACTCTCAGACCGCTTGCATCTTGCCAATGGCTGCAAAAGTACAAATGATACCTTGAATAGTTTGGTATATCTCCCATGCAAAGACACATTTCTCTTTATTTCAGATATCTTGACAGAGAAAAATGCGTACAGTTTATATGATGATTCAAAAAGTCATGTGGAGCACTACTCGGAGTTGTAAGTTATTCATTAATTGTTTCTGTTTGATTGTTAATTGTCATTTCTCATCTTTTTCACATAAAACAAATGGACGCTCGCTCTTAAATAAAATGGTAACTTTATAGAACTCATGCAATTAACTCGATAATATGAGCTGCACAATCTATAAGCTTTTAATGTAGAAAGAGAAGCAGCATTTTTAGCAAGATGCCCAACTTTCTTTTACATACTGAAAATGGTCTTAAAAATGTATGTAAGCAGCAAAAGTATGGCTCTTTTTTTTAGTTCTATTGTAGCTTAGCCATGTTTGAAAAGACATTTTCCCGTAATATTTTAAAACAGACTTTCTACATGTGGACATCTTTATTTGTTTCCACGATCAGTCCAATATTCTCAAACAATTAGGCTACAAATATTTCCAAGTGTATACTACTGAAAGATTTTTATTTAGAATTTTCTCTGAAAAATTATGTTCTGTTTTGTCAATTTATGTGACAAGCATTGGTGTTTAGTTTTCAGTCTGACCTTCTGGAACTAGTGCAATGTTACTTCATAACTATTTTCTAATTAGTTATTTGAAGTTTTTTCCCATCCACATGCATCTAGTTTTCATACTTGTACTGCTTGGGTTTACGCTATACTGACATTTTATTCCATATTGTGGTTTGATCTCTTTGTAGCTCACCTGCAGCTGTAGTTTCCATGACCTGAGTTTGGAACACAATAGTTTTGTGTTATTATATTTCTATCACATGACTTTACTGTAATTTTGTTTTAGGTATGGTATTCATCTACGGTACCCACATCAACCCCTTTTAAAAGCGAAACCACTTTTTCTATTGGGGAATTTACTGAGGAAGAAAAATGAATCAGGTATAGTTACTTGTGCATGTACGTGCATTGGTTTGTATTGCATGTTAAGCCAATTTATTAGTTGGCAAACTGGCATCTCCTCATGAATTTGGCATGCATTTTATGGATTCTTCGGAGGATAATTCAATGTGCTCACCCTTTGTATATAATTGATTTCTTATTCAGTTAAAGTTCTTTATATATTTTAGACTATTCTAGTCAACAGTTCAAAAGTAGTGCCAAAAAATGGGTCTTGGATCCAAAAACAATGTTTCTAGTCCACGATGTGACGTCAGCTAAAAATGATTCATTTGGCCATGATTGGATCTACCAGAAATATTCAGTGTTAATTATTTGCTCATTACGACATGGTCACCAATATTAGAGGAGAATAAGCAAAAACAAAATTAGGATTATAATGGGAGGAGTCATGCTCCTTATTTCCAAAATATACTAATTTCAACTTACATTTTTCTAGTCACCACTCTATTTTCCAAGGGATTGGGCAAATGCTTTTAAAACACCCTTATGCTCATCAGCATAACCGCTAAATGGTCCTGATTTTAGTCTGAGAAATTTCCATATCTGCAGGCTATGTGATTTTTTTATATAGTTATGAGCAAATTGATTTCACCAAAGGTTAGTATAGGTTAAAAGAAACTCGGTTTCAACTTAGATTTAGGAAAGAGAAATGAGGCCTTTCTGAGTAACATTATTGATGTGATATATTGACTCTTTTTTTTTTTTGAACAGAATCTTAATATTAGCCGGTATATTATACTTCCCACTATGTTCCTTGTTCATCTCATCAGCTGTACATTATTAAATTAGGCTAGGAAGCTGCATCCAATATATTTCTTCATAAACATGTTCCACTGTGTAGAAGCTGCATAGTGAGATTGGGTCCTTGTAAATCTCATTAGCTGATATATTGTATGATACAGGCTTGGAAGCCACATCGTACTTTCCTTCTTGCTCATAAGCATGCAGCACCATATTAAGGTGCAAGGATAGATACGGTCTTTGTACATTGTCGCCTGTTGGTCCAAAAAGTCAGAGTAATAGTGTGTGCGAAAGTTTAAGTGTGTGTGTGGGCCTGATTAGTACTCAGCTGATTCGTGAGTTAGTTAGCTGACAGTTGAAAAATAACTTAGCGAAATAGTGTTAAAATGAGAATATCTGTTTTCGAGTTACTATTTTAGGGTGTTTCAATTATAATTTAGGGTGTTTCAAATATATGGTCCAATTTCTATATTTAGTATTGTCTTTCTCTAGTAATTTACAATTGCACTCCTAAAAAACTTTGGAAAATGAGAATATTAAAAGTAATATTATGAAAAAGAGAGGTTAATAAATGCTTTAAATAAGGGTAATGTTGGAAATTTGTTTAATTATATTATTTTTATAAATAATTTTTGACAAATGTGCAAGATTAAATTAGATCATATAATCGGAATGGATGGAGTACCTAACATACATCTCGTTATTCATGTTCTGTGTGTTTCTGTCCAGAATCAATGTATGCACACATGGCTAAACAGTATATGATAAATATCCTATTTGTTTTGTCTTTTTTCTGTGTTGTTTGATGCTTTGTTTGTTTGGGTTGCTGATGTTTGGATTAGTTCCTTAGATGTTAAGGTATAGAGACATATTGGACAAAAGTAGTAGTAGTAGTAGTTGTATTAATGATCAAACCATTGCACATTTTTATACAAGTGGGCAAATCTAATCTTGGAAGGAAAAGGAAAAATAAAATCTAAAAATATCATAAAGATATATTGATATATATTTTTAACAGTTGCATTTGATCTGCTCCACCTATTTATATTTTAGACAATTGGTTACTTATTTATATATGTACTATAGGAGAATGGCGAGAAAAAGAAGAGTATTTTGTTGACTTACCTCCTGAACTTTGTGAGATAAAGATTCTTGGTTTTTCTAAAGACATCGGAAGCTCATTATCCCTGTTACCATCAATCATGCACCGACTTGAAAGCTTCCTTGTTGCCATTGAACTGAAGGACAAGTTGAGTGCTTCATTCCCAGAGGGGGCAGAAGTAACTACTAATAGAGTAAGTGCTATTTTGAAATTAGTATGTCAGGCATTTTAAAAGTTCAGTGACTTCTGATCACTAGTGCCCACCATCCAGGTCGTGCTGCATTACACCCTATTTCTGGTTCTAACAGAAATTCTAATAATTTACTTTAAAATGGATGCAGATTCTTGAAGCAATTACGACAGAAAGATGTGGAGAGAACTTTTCTCTTGAAAGGCTTGAAGTACTGGGTGATGCATTTCTCAAGTTTGCTGTTGGTAGATATCTTTTTCTTAAGCACGAGGTTCTAGATGAGGGACAGCTAACAAGGAAACGGTCAAACATAATTAACAATCATAATTTATTAAAGCTGGCAAAGCTACAGAATTTACAGGTAATTGATGTAAATCTTTTTTTTTCCAAGTTGGTAAAAACCGACTTTGGTCTGATACAACCATCTCCACAAATGCCACTTCATATCTGAACTCACTGTTTCTTTAAACTGAAGTGTGATTATTTCAATAAGGAAATCCATGAACAATTTTGGGATTCTTTCCATCTATAAAAAGATTCTATACGTTATTATCTGTAATGGCCTCTCGCTATTTGCACAAACCTATCCACATCAATGGTCTCTGAATTTCATAGGAGTAAAAACTGAATTATTTTAATACAGTTGCTTGCCACTTATATGTTGTTTTGGTAACTAACACGTGATATAAATCGGCTTTCTTTGTGTCCGGAATGACAATAAAAGTTTGTTTATTGATTGAATTAGAGATAGAAATAAATGGTCTGTCTAGTGTAAGCCCAAATAATACATTCCTCTATCATCTAATTCATTTGAGGAAAACAAAATATCATGTTTCCCTAATAAGTTAATTGAATACCTACTTAAATAAATTGATTAAGTGATTCAGTTGATTCTATTGTTATCAGTGCTGGCCTTTGAAAACAACATTATCCTCAAGTCTAAGATTCAATCGGTCATCATCTGTTTTAACAATGACTGGTATTAATAATATCAATTGCATCCTTAGACTATCCTCATGCAGCCATTGAAATGTAATCCTTAGCAATGAAAATGAGAGGTCAAGAATGTTTGCACATGAGCCATAAAGGCGCTCCATGTACTCATCAACAGTCCCAGTTTGCTTAGTTGTGACCTAGGCCTCAAAAGGAGTTTTCCATGGGATTGTTCTCACATTAACTCAGCAATTCATATATTACCACCCCCACCATGCATTGTGCATAATGAAGTGTAGCGCCCTTAATCCCAACCAAATCAATTTCCAATTTTGCAGATTCATTCGTAACAAAAAGTATTATTCTACATAATCAAAGACATTATTACATTTCCTTGAAACACAAGGAAATTGACTTATTTAGTCGATATCTCTCACCACTGACCACAACAATAGTTAAGCAGTCGGCACGACAGAACAAATAGCATGCAATGTAAAGCTGAGGAATTCGCTATTTTCTTGACCATTCCTACCTCTACCATCTATTGATATTTTTCTAAGATAAGTTAATTGAATCATAACTATAAATAAATAATTACTTGTTTTATGCTCTTTTATTTTGTGGAATACATCCAAAAGGACGTTAAGTTGAGGTTTTAACTGCTATCACTTAGCCAAGACACCATTTTGCTTTAAAGTAGAAAAATCTTGCCTAATTAAATGAAGTTACACATTTATTTTCTCGAGAGCCTCATTTAGGTTGAAGATCCGCAAAGAATACCACTAGGCTATGCCCATTATTTTTGTTAAATGTCTACAAAAATATATTTATTTGTACATCTAAAAAGGAATCTATGTGTCTCCTTCTCAGTCTAGGCACTAGCGCCGATTGACCTAGCATCTAGAAAATCTTCGACTTTTAGTTTTGATTGAAGAACAAATGAAGCTAGCAATAAACTTAATTCCTTGTGTGATTCTTTAGAGACTTGGCCTTTTAGAGACCATGACTTGCTGTGGAAATACAAAAACCTCATTATTCCTTAATTTGTCTATGATATGATATTTTAGTAGCTGCACACTTGAGTCTTTAGGTTTCCACATATATTAGCATTTACCTTTTCTATGTTTACTAAAAATTCCTTCTAAAGCTAGAACATTTTTTAATGAAATGAATGTTATATCTTTGATGCCGATCTCCTGATAAGTGAATAATTTGATCCTCAAAATATTCTTTAAAATATTTTGTTAATTTTCCAGTTTGGTTTAAGCACTTTCTAATTTTTCATTGAGTTTAAGTTGATGGTTTGAGATTAAAACTTGAAACAAACAAGAATAAATCAAAGCTATTGGGCCATCTCCAACAATTTTCACTAGTGGTGTAGTCTCCTGCACTGAAATTAGATAATTTAGTTCTAAAAGTATTTCCAGCTCCAATGGTTTGCACTAAATGTGACAAGGAAAGAATATTGTGCTATTTTAGTGCAGTTTTATTGCACTGTTCGGGTGATTTAGAGCAGAAACTGCACTAACTAATTGCACTACATTTGGTGATTTAATGAACCATTCAAGATGCCCTTTCTAATTCCATATTCTTCTTATGATAGCTTTGCTTGAAAATATGTTATTACTTCGGGCTGCAATTTTGAAGATGATTGAAAATTATGTGGGATAATCTCTTGTTTGTGGTTTTGATGCTGAAATGAATCTGTGTACAAAAAATGTATCTCAGGTATATATACGTGATCAAACCCTTGAGCCTTGCAAATTCTTTGCATTTGGTCGTCCTTGTCCTGTAACTTGCTGTGAGGAGACTGAGAAAAGTATACATCCTCAATGTACCATGAAGAGAAATGGGGCAAAGTTCGAAGTTAGGTGCAGTAAATCGCATCACTGGTTACATAAGAAAACCATTGCAGATGTTGTTGAGTCGCTCACTGGAGCATTTATTGTTGATAGCGGCTTTAAGGCAGCCATTGCATTTCTTAATTGGATGGGGATACAAGTAGATTTTGCACCTTCGAAAACTGATATAATATGCTCTATAAGTAGAGCATTTTTGCCTCTTGCTAATCTGATGGATGTTGGTGCCGTAGAAAAAATCTTGGGACATGAGTTTACCCATAAAGGTTTGCTCATTCAGGCCTTTGTCCATCCATCCTTCAACAATTTTGGAGGTTGCTATCAGGTACTGACTCATTTCTATACCAATGTTATATTCCTTTATTTTGAACTTTTATTTCCCAATCATATTTGCTTCTTTTGAACCAGAGACTTGAATATCTTGGCGATGCTGTTTTGGACTATTTGGTCACTTCATACCTGTATACAGCATATCCCAAATTGAAACCTGGCCAGATAACTGATTTGAGGTCTATGTCAGTGAGCAACATTTCGTTTGCTGATGTAGCCTGCCGGTTGTCCATCAATAAATTTGTCATCTGTGACTCTAGTGCTCTGCGGGAATCAATGACTAAATATGTCAATGAAATTGGAAATCCAGCATCCCAGACAGAGCATATAGAAGAGGCAACATTTCCAAAGGTAATCTTTCCGCATCTTCTTTGTATTTTAATCTATATTTGTACTATATGATAAATCATTCCCTGATGTCTCAGCTAAGAGGGTGCTTGATTGTGTAACTAATTTTATTATTGAGACTTCTCCTTTTTTTATTGCAGCAATACACAGTTAACATGTAATTTGATTAATCCGTTCAGGTTCTTGGTGACTTGGTGGAGTCCTGTATGGGTGCCCTACTTCTTGATACAGGGTTCAATTTGAACCGTTTGTGGAAGATCATGCTGTCCCTGCTTGATCCAATTGTCAACACATCCAAGATGCAGTTTAATCCCCTTAGGGAACTTCGAGAACTTTGCCAATCCCACAACTGGGATTTGCAGTTTTCTAAATTGAAGAAAAATGGTGAGTTCTTGGTTGAAGCTAAAGTTGATAATGCCGAGGTTTCTCCAATTGCTTGTGCATCCCACATAAGTGCAAAGGCAGCGAAGAGAATGGCTGCACGACAATTTCTTGAATGTTTGAAGGTAATGCTCTCACAGTCGGTATTTGTTTTTACAGTGTCTTTCTGTTCTTAGTTGCATGAAGTAGCCTTCTAATATTGTGTTTTGTTTTCCATAGAACTTCTATTATTTTTGTAATCGGCTGTCGAATACATTACATGTATGTAGCTTATGAAATATAGTTAATAAAACATATAAATTAATTTTAGAAAATAGAATTGATGGATCAGTCTGGGTTGTCGTCTCTAATCTTAGGATGATTTTGGATCCAAACTGTGTTTCATCTTACTTCTTATTCATTAACGCCCGACATATGCACAATAATGACATATTTATGCACACGACATGCACAAATGCGATTAAAAATTGATCAAAAATGTAATGCATGTAGCCATTTTCCTTCTCATTTTTTCGTCAGGCTCAAGGTTACAGCTCCAAATCAATATCTCTTAAGGAGGTGCTTAAACAAAGTAAAAGACAGGAAGCAATGTTGGTAGGCTACGATGAAGTTTGTGTAATACCTAAGCTGGTGGAAGTGCAGCAACCACGACAACCTGTCCCTCTGGACCTTCTTGTGGAAGCCAACTTTCAAGAAAATGGCTGCAGCCGAGACCCTCCGGCTTTCCATCTATCTAATGCCGTAGATGCTGATCTGCACAGAGCAGGTACTTGTTTAAGCGACTTCTAAAAGCTTCTTTCCTTTCCTTTCCTTTCCTTTGATTGAATATCTGATTTGATTATGCTTTTATTACACACTCGAACTTCATAAAACAATGTCTCAGATGCAACTTCCCCGGCCAATGCGCGGTCTCATCTCAATAACACATGCAATGCAAAACACTGGAGGCCTCCTCTTTTTGATTGTTTGGAAGAATCAGGACCAGAGCATTTAAAACAGTGAGCATCACACTCCGAAAACTCTCAGTTTTCTTCTGCTATGCCAAATTCTGAATAGTTTTTAGGAATCAAAGAAGAGAAACATTTGAAAGTTCTCTAAATTATGAGGCCCTTTTGCTTGAACTTATAGATTCAGTTTCAGGTTTGTGTACAGGGTCCTTCTGCAAATAGCTGGAAAGCAGAACGAAGAGTTCGTGTTCATCGGAGAACCGCGATTGAAGAAGAAAGATGCAGCTGAGAACGCGGCAGAAGGGGCTCTTTGGTACCTGAAAAATGAAGGATACATTACGTAGGATCGCTGTACAGAAGTTTCCTCATTTTTTATTTAAATTACCGTAGCCGAGTTTCTTTTTCCTTTTACCACAACATTTTTTTTTGTTTCATTTAGAATTTGTCAATATTAAGAAAAACATAGTTATTGATCATCTGCATGCATTCTGATTTTTAGTCGTAGCAATAATGTGCAGCGGATGTATGCAAATTTGCGCTATCACATTTTTAGTCTTTTCTTCGATTTATAATTTACGAATTACCGATCCAGATTACGTATTCGGTTGAAAGATTACATAATTAATATGGAAAATATATAAATATATCCCAAACTTTGAATGAAATCTCAATTTTATACCAAACTTTACAATATAACAATTTCAGTCTTAAATTTTGAATACGTTCCCAATTTTATCCTAAATTTTTAAATATAATAATTTCGGTCTAAACTTTAAATTTTTTTCCATTGTCAATATTTAAACATAAAAAATCTTACGTGGACACACATAATTAAATATCATACTATATTAATCTTCACTATACAGTGGCGGATCTATGTAGGGCCCCCCCTAGCCCGAATTTTTTTTCGTTTTTGTAGTGTCATGATCCTATTTTTTATGGTATAGCCCCCCTCATATAGAAGAAAAAATGGATGAAAATAAAGGAAAAAATGATATAAAATGATTGAAGTTAAGGTGAAGGTGAAAAAAAAAATTTTAGCCCCCCTCGGGAAAATTTTCTGGATCCGCCACTGTCACTATATATTCTACTTTCAAATTAAGATAATTTTCTAAAAGAATATTATTTTTGTGAATAATTTATTTTAAAATAAGATCTAAGATAATAATTTGAATATATTTGTTTTTCATATTAAAACGATTAAAGACATAAAATCAAGTCATATCTTAATAATTTATCAACATATTTATCTAAAGTTCTTTATATTTAATAAAGATATCATAAGTTTTATGAAAATATATTATTCTAAAATTTCTTATTCTTAATAAATACTTCATGGAATGACATGGAAGAGTAGTGTCCGTGTAGAATTTTTGTGTATTAGTATGACATAATTATTTGTGTCCATGTAAGATTTTCTATGTTTAAATATTGACAGGTGAGAAAAAATTCAAAGTTTAGGTTAAAATTGTTATATTTAGAAGTTTGGGATAAAATTGGGAACTCATTTAAAGTTTAAGCCTGAAATTGTTATATTTAAAAGTTTGGGATAAAATTGGGAACTCATCCAAAGTTTGGGATAAATTTGCATATTTTCCCTAATTAATAACTCTAATTCGATTTATAGTAGTCTCTATTTTAAAAATTGGTTTAGCACCTATAAACTATAAAATTGGTCCCATTAGGGTTTTTTTTTTTTTTGGATTTAAATTGTCGTCCAAGGGAGCCTATAAATAGCTCGACACTTCAACCTGAAAAGGTTACGAACTCTCAAGCAAAGATAAGCCGATATTCTGTCAAACTTTATACTCAAAGTTCTCTGAATTTCCGTGTTGTCTGAATACGAGACTTGAGTTTCTAACTCAAGTTATTCTCTCCGTGCAACTATTTAAGTGCACGAGACTGAAGCTCTAAGCTAAAGCTCTTACTCGGTGAATATTACTTCTCAAAGTAATATTCATAGCAGTCAGTATCCTACTCTGGGATATTGATTATAAGGGGCCTAGCCAACCATACTGAGTTCTGGGAAGAACAAGAAAACAACCAACTGTCCAGGAAGAAGGCTGCGGGGTGCGTCCTCATTTCAACGTCCTCACTTCAACCTGAAGAAGGAGTAAGCTTACAAGGAGTTTTTTGGGTGAGTGACGTCAGCAGACCGAAGGACGGAGGTTTCCGACGGGCTGACCATAGATCGTGAGAAGACTTGTAACTCTGAAACTTAGTGGATTCCCGATTAAGTTCGGAAGAGTGGACGTAGGACTTTGATTCCGAACCACTATAAATATCCTGCGTTATTTATCGCTTTATTTAAGTTTCTGCACTAAGTTTGCGTACTTACTTTGAAACCTTCAATACTTGGCTAAGTATTGAAGTGTATATCTGAAGTGAAACTTACTTAACACTTACCTGAAGCTAAACTGAGTTTTATTAAAATTGAAAACTGAGTCAAAGTCAGTTTTCAGTACAAGTGCGAGTTACTTTAACTTCCGCTGCAAATATTCGTACTCTGATTTCGGGACCAACAAGTGGTATCACGCGCCAAGGTTGTCTTCACAGACTGACCGGTCGTGTTGAGTTGCTTAGGACCAGATCTATTTTCCTTGCATGCACTTGTTTTGTGTGTTCTATTGATTTAGCTCAGGTATAAAGATGGCTCACGTTGTAAAGCTTCCAAAGTACTCCCCGGAGACGTAAAACATCTGGAAGAAGAGGTCCTTGATCATGCTGAGGAACATCCATCCAGAAATGGCGGATGTCATAAATAGTGGACCCATCAAGATTTCAAAATTCAACACTCAGCTCGGAGGAGGCGATGGCCCGGAGATCATAGAGAAACCCTATGCTGAGTGGACCACTGAAGACAAAGCTCGTTTTCACCTGGATGCTGTGGTCATGGAGCTATTACTTCAATCCCTACCAGAACCACTGGTTGTCGAGGCGTTGGAGTGCGACAATGCAAAACAGGTTTGGGATTTCCTTGGCACTCTCTGTCAAGAGACCGATCAAATGAAAAAAAATAAGCTTCAAAACTGTGTTGATAAATATGAATCTTTTCAAATGCTTCCTGGTGAAAATATTAAATCTATGGAAGCTAGATTTAATGCTATTGTTTGTGAACTAAAGAACTTGGGGAGAGAGTATACTGTTGCAGACTTGAACGCGAAGATTCTCTCCAAGATGCCCAAGGAAGACTGGTTTGTCAAAACCACGAGCCTGAAAGAGAAAGACCTGTCGAAGATGTCGACAAAGGACGTGTTCGCCCAATTACAAGCCCATGAATGGGACATACAAATGGCGAACATGAATGAAGCTGTCAGAAGTGTCAGCACACAACCCGAAGAAGATGCTGCCTTCTTCGTGAAGAAAGACTTCAAGAGGAGACCACAGAAGCCATACCAAGCTGAAAGATCAAATGGTCGAACCTCTGCATCGAAATCTGCCCCAACACCTTCCTACTCCCACAAAAAGAATGAAGAGAGCTCATTTGTTGAGCTTGAGGAGCAGATGAGGAAGCTGACAAAGCTTCTGGAAAAGGCCAAGGCAAAGTCTGAAGGTTCACAAGGAAGTGAACAAAAGTTCAGCGAGAGACCACCAAAGGCATGCTTTGAATGCAACTCACCAAACCATCTCAAGTATGAGTGCCCGCTGGTCTCAAAGGAAGAAAGGGAGCGCTTACAGAGGATTTTCGAAAAGAAAGCTTCCAAGGCCGTAGCCAAAGCCATGTTGTCCAGAACTGAAGTTCCAGACATATCAGATAACGATGATGGCTACTATACTTCCGATGATGAAGCTGAACAAGAGGCCTTCCTGGTACTTATGGCCAAGCTTGGAGAGGAATCATCTGATGCAGAAGATGAAGAACCAGAAACTGAGACACAAAACTTGGTAACTATTCCTAACTCAGTTTCAAGTTCCTCTGCATGCATGGAAGAGGACACTGAATCCATTTGCTCAGATTCAGATGATGTCACTCTAGAAATCCTTTCCAAAGAATTTTCAAAATTTTACGAATTGAAAAATGTTTTAGTTGGTGAGAATGACTCACTGAAACTTAAAATTTCTAATCTGACTAAGGAGGTCGAAGGATCGAGATCACTCAGTGAGGATTTGACTTGAAAATTTCTAAGCTTAAAGAGGAGCATTCCATTTTACTTGAAAATTTTAAAAATGTTTCTGAGGAATGCGAATCTTTGATGCTGAAAATTGCTGGTGATCAAAAACTTATTTGCTCACTTTATTCTAGCACTAGCAAGGTTTCAGAGGCCCTGAGTATTCAAAGAGACCCATCTGACAAATCAGGGCTAGGTTTTTATGAAAATATTTTGAGCAATCATGCATCAACTTCTGAAACTAGAAACCCAAAAGATCACCATTTCAAAGGAAATTCTAGTTTAGAAGTTAAGTTGCTAGGCAAAGGAGTCGTTTAAAGCTCCATTTTGGCCGATCAGGGCAAAGGGAAAAAGTCAGTTTCCAAACTGAATTCAGTCCCAAAGCTTAAAAATAATTCAATTTCAAAACTGAATAAACCTGAAAGGAGGCCATCAATGCCAAAGAAATGGGTGAAGCAATCTGTTCCTAACGCAAGGAAACCCATTTCAGCAACCAAAACTGAGTTTCATAAGAAGTCAGTTTTGTATTCGGATT
>JAPKLW010000374.1:316326-329726 GCA_026898455.1 Plectranthus barbatus | reverse complement strand
AACTAATCACCCCAGACTTGGTTTCCGAGACTCGAACAAAAACTTAGTTTCGAGAAACTTGGTTTCCAGAAACTCAGTTTCAGGAAACTCAGTTTCGAGAAACTTAGTTTCTCGTAAGAGTTCACACACACCCACTACTCCTTCTCATATGCATCCAAATAGCATACATTATTACAGAAGGAAGAGTAAGGTGGAGAAGCATCCACCGAAGCTTAAGGTGAAGCAAATTTGGATTCCTAAGGGATGGATTCCAAAAACTAACCCTGCAGGACCCGCAGAAGCTCGGGTACCTAGTGTCTAACATTCTTTGTACTGCAGGTACAGGGTCACCAGAGTCAGCTCAAGAAGAAGAAAAGGGCATGGATTCTGGATAGTGGGTGCTCTGCCCACATGACCGGAGAACGAGACTTACTCTCGCAGCTGGAAATGGCGAGAGGACCCCCTGTTGTTTTTGGAGATGATTCCAAGGGGAGAGTCATAGGCAAGGGATGCGTAGAGTACAATGGAATCACCATCAAGAACGTGTCCCTGGTCACCAACCTCAATTACAACTTGTTGAGTATAAGTCAGCTTATTCAGAGTGGATACGAGGTGACCTTTGCCGAAGCTGAGTGCCTGATCAAAGACAAAGATTCCATGGAGGTCATCCTCAAAGGAATCGGGAAAGGAAGCTTGTACATTGTGGATTGGGAAAGCGGCCAAGCTGACACTTGCCTTGTCGCAACAAGCTCATCCCAAGAAGGAACCAATTGGTTGCGGCACAAAAGGCTAAGCAACCTGAACTTCCAATCGATCAGACATCTTGCGAAGTACAAACTAGTGGAAAGACTTCCTCAAACTGGGTTCAAGAAAGAAGGTGTCTGTAGAGCATGCAAGATGGGGAAGCAAACCAAAGCATCATTCAAAAACCGCCCCATCATAGCAAGCACAGGCAGGATCTTGGAGCTACTGCACATGGACCTGTTCGAACCAGACAAGCCACCCACTATTGGAGGAAAAAGGTTCACTCTTGTAGTTATCGATGACTACTCGAGGTACACTTGGGTGAGGCTCATGAAGACCAAGGACGAGGTCAAGCTCCATCTGCCAAAACTTATTTTGCAAGTGTAGAACAATAAAGGAGTGACCGTCAAGAGGATAAGGTCCGACAATGGTACTGAGTTCTGCAATGGACCGTTGATGAATTTTTGTGCAGATGCTGGCATTGCTCATGAGAAGTCAGCACCGAGAACCCCTCAACAAAATGGCCTTGTTGAGAGACGAAACCGTACACTCAAAGAAGCAGTAAGGACCATGCCTGCCGAAGCAAGTTTGAGTGAAGGATACTGGGGACATGCTACACTCAAAATAGAAGTGCCATCAACAATCGTCATCACAAGACTCCCTACGAGGTCTACGATGGTCGTAAGCCTTCAATAGCTTATTTTCGTGCTTTCGGTTCTCCATGTTACATCCATAATAACGGAAAGTCAAAATTGAATACCTTTAGTCCCAAGGCGGATGAAGGTGTGTTCCTTGGATATGGACACCCTTCATACAAGGGATATAGGGTACTCAACATGACTACGGGACTTGTGGAAGTAACATGCTGCGTTGATTTTGATGAGTCTATTCTAGTGCGCAGGAACTTAAAGGAATTGGAACTTGATGCTCGTGAGATCAAGGATGCCAATGAGAAACTGAGTTTTGATAAAGAAGATTCTAATACAGTTTCTCAGGCTAGATCTATGAACGAAACATCAAGTAATCCAGATCTTTCGGCTGGAGTGCAGCAAGCCGAAGAGGCCGGTGATGCAATTGTTCTTGCTGAGGCCATAGATTCCCTAACTCTTAATGCAAGCACAAATCAAGGGGGAACCTCAGGCCAAGCAGAAACTGAGTAAGGCGCCCAAGCTAAAACTGACTCTGGCGATGCTGACTTTGTTGGAAACGACGATGCTCAACCTGAAGAGGTGAATCCAGAAGCCCAAAGGCTGGAGATCGTAGAAGCAATCACTGGAGAAGAAGGATCAAATCTAGAAGTGGAGGATCAAGCTTCAAGAGAAGATCTAGCCATGGTGGAATCTACCTTAACCATAGTTCCAGTGTCAGGAACTGACTTTCCAGGATCCTTCATTCAACCTGTTGAAGCTACTCAGCTCCTGAAGCCCAAGTGGTTGAGACATCATCCAGAAGATGCTGTGTTGGACAACATTGCCAATCCAGTGCGCACACGCCATGGAAGTGCCCTGATGACATGCTTTATCTCTCAACAGACAGAACCAACGAAGATTGGAGATGCCCTGAAGTCCACGAATTGGATCAATGCTATGCAAGAAGAGCTAGCTGAGTTCAAGCGTAATGAAGTATGGTACTTGGCGGACAGACCAACCCATCAATCCGTTGTAGGAACTAAGTAGGTTTTCAAGAATAAAAGAGATGAAACAGGGAATATCGTGAGGAACAAAGCAAGGCTCGTAGCAAAAGGTTATGCTCAGTGTGAAGGAATTGATTTTGATGAAACCTTTGCTCTAGTAGCCAGACTCGAAGCCATCAGATTGTTCTTAGCTTATGCCGCACACTACAACTTCACAGTTTTTCAGATGGATGTGAAGAATGCATTTCTGAATGGGGAGCTTAAAGAAGAAGTATATGTTGAATAGTCCCCAGGCTTCAAAGAGGGAAACCAAGTTTATAAATTGAGAAAGGCTCTCTATGGGTTGAAGCAGGCACCCAGAGCTTGGTATGAGACTCTGTCTCAGTTTCTTCTTAAGAATGGTTTCCAGAAAGGGAAGATCGACACAACCTTGTTCAGAATCAAGGATGGAACTGACATCCTGTTAGTTCAAATCTATGTCGATGATATTATATTTGGCTGCAAGAACTTGAAGCTATGCGAGAGGTTTGCCCAACTAATATAGAGCAATTTCCAGATGAGCATGATGGGTAAACTGACTTATTTCCTCGGTCATCAAGTAATTCAGTCTGAAGCTGGAATCTTCATCAACCAAAAGAAGTATACCAAGGACTTGATAAATAAGTTTTATCCAGAGAAAACCAAGCCTTTGAGGATTCCGATGAGCCCTAGTGCTCAGATCAACCTTGATGAAGAAGGACAAGCAGTAAATCCAACGAGTTACAGAGGAATCATTGGATCTTTATTGTATCTACCGCAAGCAGGCCAGATATTTCCTACTCAGTTGGAGTATGTGCGAGGTTTCAAGCAAATCCGAAGAAGTCGCACATGGATGCTGCAAAGAGAATCGTGAAATACCTGAAAGGAACTGAGTCCTTAGGTATTTGGTATCCCAAAACTGACGAACTGACTCTTAATGCTTATTCAGATTCAGATTTTGGAGGTTGCCGAATTGATCGAAAGAGCACAAGTGGAACTTGTCAGTTTCTTGGACATAAATTAATTAGTTGGTTTAGCAAGAAGCAGCATTCTGTAGCTACATCAACAATCGAAGCTGAGTATGTAGCCGCTGCAAGTTGTTGTGCTCAAGTCCTGTGGATCAATCAACAACTTTTGGATTATGAAGTGGAGACTGGATGCGTGCCTATCTATTGTGATAATAGCAGTGCTATGTGTATCACGAAGAACCCAGTACACCACTCAAGGACAAAATATATTGACATCAGACACCACTTTATCACAGACCATGTGGAGAAGAAGGATGTGTCTGTCGAGTACATCAGGACTGAAGATCAATTGGCAGACATCTTCACCAAACCACTCCCTGAGACTCGATTCAAGGAACTCTGCATCAAATTTGGTTTGCTAGAGTTTGATGAGATCTCAATCGAAGATGAGTAGTTGCGGATTAAAACTGAGTTGGGGATTAAAACTGAGTCCCAACTCTCAGTTTTCTGCAATCTGGATTTCTTCTAAATCAAATATCAAGTGAATTGGAAAGGATGCAGAATAAAACTGATTCTCAAATCTCAGTTTTCAAGCCTGATGAATACTCTAAATCACTCTTCTCAAGGATCGTGAAATCAAAATTGAAGAGGAGAAGATGCGGATTAAAACTGAGTTCCAACTCTCAGTTTTTAGGTTTTGCTTATTTCTGAATAATCAGATTCGAGATTCTATACTTAAACATTTTTCAACATATGGTTCATTAAGAGGTATAAGTGGTATTAGCAGAAATACTGAGAAACTGACTTTCGAAAACTAAGTTTTGGTTTTCGATACTTGATTTTCTTTGAAGGACGGTTGTGGAATTAAACTGAGTTCAAACTCTCGGTTTAGAAACTAAAACTTACTTACTACTCAGTTTCAGTACGAGAGGTGGGGTTTTTAAAATTTGAAAAATGGCTTATCTCATATGCCGCATTTATGGCGGAACAGTCGCCGAGCAATCTGGATGCGCCACCTGGCTGACCCCGCTCCCCCACGTCAGATCGTGTCAGATCAAGTCGAACCGTCAATTCCTCCCAGCCATTGATCAAATTTTGTTGACTCGATCCAAGCTGTCCAAACTGAGTATTCAAATACTATAAATAGGCAAAGTATTTTCGAACGTTATACTTTTCGATCTTTGCCATTTTCGTTCTATCTTCATACTCACCAACCCAGAAATCCCTCGTGTATTCAAAGTAATCCGACCAACATTCTTCTCATTTACTGTCAATTATTCGCATTCAATATGCCAAGAAGATCGAGTACTCAGACTCCTGAACAACAAAACCCAGAGCAAGTCACTTCGACCTCTGGACAAGACGAAACTGAGGTAGTTTATTAGGATCTTCCGTACGCGCAAGTGCTGAAATTATTCATGGATGATCCAAAGAAGCTTTCGCCTGAACAGAAAAGGGCAGCTCAGGTTATAAATGAGAAAATTTTGAATGTTGATGAAGTACAGAAGGTTTGCCCAGACCGCAGACTGCCGCACAAACTGAATAAAGAGAAGATAGTGTACTTTCTGCAAGTACGACCAAGGAGGTTTCATCCTTATATGGTTGCCAAGTTCTACACCAATGCAATCGTGGATTCTGATAAGAAAGCTTTTAACACCCCAGTGGCAGGCACGACGATCCGAGTGAATCCCAAATTGCTGAGTGAGGTATTCCACCTTCGGAATAATGGAGTGCAGATCCATACTTACTTGCAAGGTGGAGGTAATCAGAAGACGAGGGAGCACATGGAAGAACATTGGAATCAGTGGAAAAAGGAGAATGTGGAGACTCCCTGGAAGATGAATCACAAAACCAACGAGTTGGATGCCTTCTACAAATTCCTTTGTGATATTGCGATCCGCATGCTGCAGTGCGAGGTTGGCTCATACTCCGACATACGCAGGAAGAAGTACTCCCTACTGATGGCAATAGATGATGAAGTCCATGGGAACTGGGCTGAATTCGTTTTTGAGAGGTTATTGGATTATGTTGGCAGGAAGAGCACCATTGAGAGTAAGGGCACTTTTGCCACCAATGTTGGATTTGGTTTGAAAATAAGCTACCTATTGGAGCAAATGTTGGAAGTGGTGGATGATGGTGAACTTCTGATCCCAACTGACTTCATACCACCCAAGCATGATTTGAAAGATCCCAGTGATGAGGAAGAGGGTGATGATGAGGAAGGTGAAGATGAAGAAGGTGGTGATGATGAGGAGGCAACCGAAACAGATGTGGAGATGGAGGAGAGTCTTCAGAAGGCGATGGAAAACCTCCCACAGCTGACAAACCTTGGGGAGGATCCGACCAAACCTCAGTACAGGAGGTTAAAGAAAAAGTACCGAACTGAGAAACCCCCTGTTCCAACACAAGGGAGGTTTGAGGGATTCAGTATCCCTATTGAAGTTGTCAAGAAGAAGAGAACTCCTAACTCCAGACCTCTAAAGCAAAAGAAGAAAGAAGGTGAAAAAGAGCCTGTGGAGAGGGGTAGCAAGAGGATAAGGATGGAGGAGGAATAGAGGAGAAAGGCTGAAGTTGAAGCTGCTAGTGCCATAAAGGGCAAAGAAAAGGTGGAAGAGAGCAGGAAGAGAAAGGGCGATGAGTATGATCCGAATGCGGATACATCTGCCAGAAGGAAACTGACCTTCAAGGAGCCCGAAGCCACTGTCATCCAGAAGGTAGTCATCCCCTATCTCTGATACTCCTGAGGATCAAGCGTTTGTCAATCTATACCAGGAGGCTCACGGTCTTGACAAGCATCCTGAGAAACAAACTGTGCAACCTGTTGTTGAAGTACTGGTGGAGGAAGAGATTGTCCAAGGGGCGACCGACCCTGAACAACCGGCGAAGGAGACTGCTGAGAAAGAGAAGGCGAGTCTTGAAGCTCAAATGGCAAATTTGATTATTGAAAGTGTTCTTGCCGAGCAAGAGAAGATTTTGAAGGAGAATGAGGAAAGGTTGCGGGCAACCACCCCGGATAAACTGGCGGAAGGGAGTGATAAGGAGAAGGAGATGGTGAAGGAAAAGACCCTACCAGATACTGACCAAATTCAGCTCCAAACTGAGTCAGGGCATGCTGAGTCTTCACAAGGCGAACAGGGAGGTAATTCTGACATTGAACTTTCATCTGATGACTCCCTGATCCCTTCTGATGCAGAAACTGACTTAGAGAATCCCACCATCCATGAGGAGTTTTATTTTTCAAGAGATATACATGGGGTGTGGAGGTATCACCCGTGGGATTCTAGGGACAAAGATCAACTCTAGAAGCCCAGTCAGTTTGGTGAATACAAGTTACCTCTCAGTGGGCTTCCACATCCTGAAGTTTCTTCTGAACGTCTTAGAAATTGGTGCCCACCAATTAGCTTTGCCGATGTCGGAGATGCCAAGCTGATTCCATGGGCCGCAGAAATCTCTGAAAGGGTAGAGCGTAGAATCACTGAAGAAATCAGATTGCTCTATCCTGACATACTGGTTGGGAAAACTGAGGCATGTGAGGTGTTGCGTGGAGAGTTTAGGAGATGTAGAAGATTCAATTTGGTTAAGCATGAGCTTAATGAAGAAGACCATCCAATAATGCAAGCCAGATTGGGTCTCACATTCTGGAGATCGGAGGAGATATGGGCAAAAGAATGGAGTGCTCAAGCTGAGACGAGGCAAATGAATGAGGGGGAAGTAATAATGAGGCTCCTGACCATCCGCACTTTCAGAGATCAAACTTATGATGAGAAGAATGCCTAGCTGGATGTGTACAGGCTCCCCCCAGCTGACTATATCTTTGTGCCCGTTGATCCCATCTCTGCACCTCCAATATCTCAGGTATCTCCTACTCATGCTGACTTTGAGGAAGAGTCAGTATCAGCTTCCACTCCGGAGGCCTATCAGAAATTTATTGCTGCAAGGATTGAGAAGGTGAGGAGACACTCCGAGCAGCAACGGAGTGTGGAAGCTGAGTTGCAGAAAGCTAAGGAGGAGCTCTCAGCAGCTGAACTCGAGCAGCCTGTTGCTCTCTCTCACGAACTGACATTGAAGAACACTGCGGAGAAGGCTGCCAAGCTCATTAATCAAATTATTGGTCCTAGTGTTACGCATCTTGCCAGATCTGCCAAACTGATAAGGGCCAAGAAGGTAAGGAGGATAATCAAGCTAAGAGAAGCTGAGAAGGAGAGGAAGAGGTAGGAAGCAGAGGAGGCTGAAAGACTTCATCAGGAGGAATATGATAGGGCGGAAGAAGCAAGGAGATGGATGTGGGGTCTGGTACCTTTTGCACCCACTGTCATAATTTCTGAGACACCAGTACCTCCACTGCTGAAGCTGAAACTCAATTACAAACTACTTCCAATCTATCTCCGACTGCCGTGCTGACAGAAATGCAAGCCTATTTTCAAGGTCAGCTTGAGGAGATCAAAGCTCGTCTTGATGAGAAGGACAGAAAGGAAGCTGAAACATCTGAGTCTCTCTCCTCTATCAAATCTACTGTCTCGACCCTTGTTGATATTGTCAAAAAGGGGGAAGAGGAGCGAAGAAAAGAAAAGGAGGAGAGGAAGCAAAACGAAGAAGCAGAAAGGAAGAGGAGAGAAGCCGAGGAGGCGGAAAGGATCAGGAGAGAAGAGGCTGAGGAGAAGAGGAGGCAGGATGAATACCAAATGCTTGTGGAGCTTGTGGAGAAATTGTCTGGATCTAAACCGTCTACATCCGATCAACCTCCTCCATGAACCTCTGGGTACTTAATTTCTTTTGTACTTAGTTTCTACTTTTCAGTTTCTGGTGTTTGATCTGTACTTGTAATTTCTACATCTAATGAAATGCTGGAAACTGAATTGAAGACAATCACTCATTTCTCTCTCTCTCTCTCTCTCTCTCTCTTTCTCTTTCTCTTTCTGAGTATTTTTATCCTAGCTGAACTCACATCTTCCAGTGTGATCAACAAACTTACTTTTTCGCTCTATTTGGATTAATCGAGTAATATCTCTCCAATTTAGGGGGAAGATCAAATAGAGTAGGTCAGATAAAGGACTCGTGTACCGAGTAGTGTCGATGGAAACTCAGTTCACCATGTTTCCTTTTCTTTTCTGACTTAGGTAAGTAGTTTTGACAACATCAAAAAGGGGGAAATTGTTAGAAACTGAGTTTCAATTTACTCCCTAATTTGAAGTTTTGATGTGTCAAAACTTACTTTAGCATTAAGTTTCTAGAACGTCTAAATGTAATCCTTGTATAGGATTAATCGAGTTGTAATAGACTAGAAACTGAGCTGAAGATCGAGCGGATAGAGACTAAGTCTCAATGGGAAATTGCTAGAATTCAAGAAGATAGAGCTCGAGATGTCAAGAACCAAGTTTCTGAACCTTAAGAGAAGATCCAAAGAAACTTGAAGTATTGAAGACAAAATTTCCGTGCTTGAAACTTAGTTTGTCCAGAAAAGTCAGTTTCTGGAAACTGACTTTTCCCTGAAGAAAGATGGAAACGTAAAACTGACTTTGGAAATGTCAGTTTTCAGTTTCAGAAGACAAAAACACGTGGAACACAAGGAGACACAAGGAATCCTAGGAGGAATCCGAAGTCAGACTCAAGATGTCTCAAAGTATTAATCGAAAAATCAGTACGAGGAAACTCATACTTAGATTCCTCGGACTGAAACTTAGTCTGATAAAAGTAGGTGGAAAGTACACTGCCAAAAGCATAAAGTAGGCGGCAGAGCAGAGCAGAGCAGAAGAATGGCTATGATTGGACGACCCAATCTTTGTCTCTAACGGCTTGATCTTACAGTCTAACGGGAAGTCGTCCAAGGGAGCCTATAAATAGCTAGACACTTCAACCTAAAAAGGTTACAAAATCTCAAGCAAAGATAAGCCGACACTCTGTCAAACTTTATACTCAAAGTTCTCTGAATTTCCGTGTTGTCTGAACACAAGACTTGAGTTTCTAACTCAAGTTATTCTCTCCGTGCAACTATCTAAGTGCACGAGGCTGAAGCTCTTACTTGGTGAATATTACTTCTCAAAGTAATATTCATAGCAATCAGTATCCTACTCTGGGATATTGATTATCACGGGCCTAGCCAACCATACTGAGTTCTGGGAAGAACAAAAAAACATCCAACTGTCCGGAAAGAAGGCTGCGGGGTGCGTCCTCACTTCAACGTGAAGAAGGAGTAAGCTTACAAGGAGTTTCTGGGCGAGTGACGTCAGCAGACTGAAAGACGGAGGTTTCAGACGGGCTGACCATAGATCGTGAGAAGGCTTGTAACTCTGAAACTTAGTGGATTCCCGATTAAGTCCGGAAGAGTGGACGTAGGACTTTTATTCCAAACCACTATAAATATCCTGCGTTATTTATCGCTTTATTTAAGTTTCTGCACTAAGTTTGCGTACTTACTTTGAAACTTTCAACACTTGGCTATGTATTGAAGTGTATATCTGAAGTGAAACTTACTTAACACTTACCTGAAGCTAAACTGAGTTTTATTAAAATTGAAAACTGAGTCAAAGTCAGTTTTCAGTACAAGTGCGAGATTATTTTAACTTCCGCTGCAAATATTCGTACTCTTATTTCGGGACCAACATACCTAACAAACATGCATTATATACCTAACAAACATCTTCCTGCATTATAATATGGTATTACTTTTGTTTTTGATTAATATTACTATCATTATACGGTATTACTTCCTGCATTATATTACTTCCTACATTATATAGCATTATATAGAATATTACTTTTATTTTAGAGCAAAATTATATTGCTTTCATTATAATGCATATGTTATTACTATATAATGCATAACAAGTGCAAATATAATGATGAATGATGATTTCGCTGAAAAAAATATATTAATTTTATCTATCATATTCTGCATTATATCATATAACTTCATGCATTATATTTTGCAGCTTCATTCATTACATAAGAATTCGTGTACTATTACAAATTTTTATGCATATAATCACTAATTTTTATTTTTACTATAATTTTTTAATCGAAACATATGCAATAGGGATTTCATTTGAAAGATAATTAAATTACCTTTAATTTTATATATGATACATGAAAAAATAATTTAAATCGTGTGAGTTATGATCATTTCAAGATTTAGGATAATTTAGAGGAGAGAGAAAAAATATTACAAAATCACCCTTCAATACATATTTTTACCACACAGTAATGCATACGGGATTTTTAAAGTTTTGAACATTGAATCACCAATTTGGAAGGTTGAGATTTATCCTTATTTCTTATGGTAACAATCATTCTCATAAGATGACTACCCTATATATATAAGCTTAATCAGGTGAGAATTGTCTTAACGTGAAATATGAGAATACTACATTTTAACATCAAAATCATGCATTTAAAAAATACTTCATTTTAACATCAAAATAATGCATTAAAATTTGTTTTCATTTTATCTTTGATTTCCTTCATTTTATTTTAAAACTTCAGTTTATCTAAAAAATTGTTCACTTTTATTTTAAATTTTGTTCATTTTATCATAAAATTAGTTCATTATTATTCTTATATTCTCATGTTAAGAACAATTCTCATATGATCATACCTATATATATATATATAGAGGTTTGATCATATGAGAATTGTTCTTAATGTGAGAAATGAGAATAAATCCTAGCCATTTACTTGTGCATATCAACGATCAAGGTTTAATATTTTCCGTCTTCATTTTATCTCATCTCGCTTGCATTGTTAGATAATTAAGGATAATCTTGTAATTTAACATATTTTATTAAATCAAGTCCCTTTTAATTCACAATCAGATTTGTAATTCCTTTCTGCGTGATTCAATTTCTCATTCCTTCTTGTCGATCAGATTTTTTCTCATTATGTGCGCGATCGATCAAATCTATAATTCCTTGTATGAGATTTCTAACACCTTAATGAATAAGTTTACAATTCTCGATCAGATTCGTGTTCGTTAATTTGTTTCCTTCTTCATTAATTCACCTATTATCTGATTTCGACGATCGATTCGTGGTTTGGAGCTGTAAAGAATATGAAGGTAAAATTCAAAATATCTTCAATATGCAATCATATTTCTATTCGGGATCGTCAATTTGTATTTGTGCATATTCTCTTATTTTGACGATCGACTTTGTCGTTTGGAGTTTTAAAGTTTATGAAAGTTATGGATTTTTGTTCGAAAGGTAGAATTGAAAGTTTATGTGGCTTGAAAGATTAAATTTTCGTATATTTCCCTAAGTATGCTCTGTTGTCTTCATTTTTCTTTGCATTTGTTTTATTTGATGTCAAATATGGTGCTTTAAAATAAATTTTATTGTATCAATTATCTGTTACAGTTATATTGTCTTTCATTTTTATGTGAATTCGCTTCATCTGTTCTTAAATATGGTGCATTAAAGTAAAATCTCGATGTTTGTTACAATTATATTGTCTTTCATTTTTTGTGAATTCGCTTCATTTTATCTCAAATATGGTGATTAAAGTAAGATTTCGATGTCTGTTACAATTATGTTGTCTTTCATTTTTATGTGAATTTATTTCATCTTATGTCAAATATTGTGCATTAAACTAAAGTTTCGTGTATCAATTGTATCTACAAATTTATTCTAGCTATTGTTCATTTTATATTTCAAAGTTGTTCATTTTTTACATAATATTCATCATTATATATTTTGCATGTATTGAATGATAATTGTATTGAGAAGACTAATAGAGATGGGAGACATTGACAACACTGTTTCCTAGAATAAAGAAGTTGGATGATGACATTGTTAAATGCAATTATTCAGCATTGAAGAAGAAGATGTTTGAAGAATTTTGTGGTGCTCCGGTTCCTCAAAACGTTCAAGTGTTACCTCCAATTGTTGTCAAAACTAGAGACAATGTTTCAATTTGAACTATTTTGATCATATTTTTATTGCCATTTTATTTCGTCATTTATATGTAATGGTATCTTAATTGGTTATAATGCATATATGTCTTTAAAAATGCATTTTTGTATGTGTTTGATTCAACAATGTTTTCTTTAAAGTTTGAGTTTATAATGCATATTTAAGGAACTAAAATGCATAATATACAAGATATAATGAAACAGTGTAACAGTAAATTGAACGTAAGATATAAAATGACCTTAATGCATGTAAATGAACAAACAATGTAGAGATCTTGCCATTTATTGAAGTAAGATGTAGATAAAATGAAGTAAGGTGTTAGATAAAATGAAAGTTACAGAATGACGAAGTTGCCCTTCAATGCACTATAATGAGGATAAAATGCCGCATTTTCTGTCTGAGTTATTATGTAATCTGAACCGTAGATATTGTAAATCAACGAACAAGATCTATTCTTATTTGTTACATTAAGACACTTCTCACCAGATTAAGCCCATATATATATATAGGGAGCAGATCCGGTGTTAAAAAATTGTTTGTGTTAAAATGCTAATAGTAATTTATTAGTTTGTATATTATGCTCATTAATTAATATAAAATATTCCAGATCATGTGCTTGATTAATTAATATATTATGCTTTTGAAGTTACTGTATTATGTTTGTTTAGTTTGTATATTATGCTTGATCGACCTGCATAACTGCCCTTTAACTGCCTATTTAAAAAATTTAATCATAGTCATCCATCCATCAAAATCAAAGGTTAATCCTAGTGGCAACCACCTCTTAGATGTGATATAAGACCAAATCTAGACCATTAATTGTTGAAATTAACGATTGAGATCAATCTAATTTTAAAAAAAAATTCTGCATTATTAATAATGAAGAGTTGCATTAGATGGGAAATTTATTCTTTCTCCGAAATTAAGAATTTGCTGCATTATTTAGAGAAAAAAATTGCATTATGGCTTTATTTGGAGAAACCCTCATGCTGCAACTTTTTTATCAAAATAATACAGCGAATTCTACACAAAATAAAATTTTGAATTTAGTCAAAGCCCTTAAAATTAAGAAATCAATGGATCAGATTTGGTCTTATTTCTCATTTGGAAGGTGGTTCACATATGATTACAACTATATATATATATATATATATA
>JAPKLW010000374.1:297693-315926 GCA_026898455.1 Plectranthus barbatus | reverse complement strand
GGTTGATATACAATCAAGCAACAATTAAAACACAATCAAGCAATGTTGGTCCCGAGATCAGAGTTGGTACGTAGCGGAAATAAGTTTAAACAAACTTGCACTTCACAAACTGGTAGTTTCTCACCAGTTTGTGTTTGTGAAAGCTTGTTACTTAGCGAGTTTAAGATTAGATTCAGTTTCGAGTATACTTCAACACTTAGAATGTGTTGAGTTTTAAAATCTTTGCAAGAAAGTAAATAAAATAGTAAAGATGCAAAAGGATTTATAGAGGTTCAGACACAAAAGTCCTACGTCCTCTCTTCGGACCTAAGTCTGGAAATCACTAAGCTTCCGTTACAAAGGAACTCATGATCTATTGCTAGCTGGTAGATGCCAATGTCTATCAGTCCACTAGCCTACTCGTCCAGGGCCTCTGCTTCCTTCCGCTTCTCAGAACTTGGAGTGTGGGCGCACCACGCAGCCTCCTTTCTGGAACTTGAGAGCTTTATAGTTCTTCCCAGAACTGTCGAACTTGCAGCTGGATACCCGTGATAGTTACTTCTTGGAGATAGGCAGTAACTGCTGTGTTCTTACTTGGAAAGTAAGAACACCAAGAAATAACTCGAGCAGGAAGGCTACGAGTCTAGTGTCCAAAGATGGCACACGGTGAGCTAGAAGTTAGCCTCGAAGTCAGAAAATTGAGTTTTCATTTTAGCAGAGTTTTTGTAACTTTGGTTGTAAGATGTGGTAAATTGGATCAGTAACCCCTCCTTTGTGGGTACTTCGTCTATTTATGGATGAGGTGGGAGTGGTTTCAAATTTGTAGCTGTTTAGAGACAATATGGATGTTGTCCAATCCAGCGCATCTCTTCTCTATGATTGACACAGTGCTTTTCCTAAAGTTCTGCACCTGCTCTGTCCTTTTCTGACATTTGATGTTGACTTTGTACTTTGTGTCAGAACGGCTTTGTGCGTCAGTCCGAGGAATCTAAACTGGTTGAGCACCAGGGTTTCCAAACTTTAAGTAATCTCCATTCTTAAAGTCTGGCCTTGAAAAACATTCCTCTGACTTGTTCTCTTTGTCTCTATGCGTGAGTAAGGATTGTATGAAAACTGGATTAGCAAGCTGGAGTAGATCCAAGTTGGTGTCTTTGGCCAGTTTGTTTGAATGTCAGTTCCAAACTGGTAGCCAGTTCCAGTTTGTCTGATAGCCAGTTTATTCTTTCTCCTCACGCGGTCCAAACTGATGGATTAGATCCTGGACCCAACTTGTCATGATCAGCTCTGTTACAACTCAAAGAGATTCCTATACAGGACTTTACAAATTTTGTACAAACGAGAGCTATTCTAGAGACACTCTAAACTGGTGGTTTCTATACATTTTGACACATCAACACAATCAAAACAGGATAGAAATACTTCCTAACAATTTTCCCCTTTTCGATGTTGTCAAAACCACCGCTATTCATCTGGTAAAGGATCAATTTTGAGTTTACAAATGATATTCTAACAAGTTCTATCACTCGAAAACTGAATTATATCTTCACCCTCTTTTACAATACAAATAAGGGAAGTTACAATCGAAGTGAGCTGGGAGACTTCAGCTTTAGTTTCTGCAACAGTAGCATGTGTCTCCTCAAGTTAGCTTTTGAACTCTTGCCTGACGCCGTCTATTTGAGTGTTACCAGTGGCAAGAGTTTGAGCATGAGTGTATTCGGGAGAGCTAGTGGAAGGTTGGTCCCAAGAGATATGAACATAGGGACCCAGAAGAGTAGAGCCTAAAATGGCTATGGTACCAGTACCCTTTCCTTCTGTACCTGATCGATGCAAAATCTGCACACAGATTATAGAATGGGCAAATAAATTTATAATAACCCGAAGGTTGTCGAACCCACAGGGATAGTGCAATGATTATGTTTCATGTACTGAATATAGTTTTTCAATCTTTTGTTTGGGCAACTCCAAGTTTTAAGAGTTTTGGGTTTTTATGAAAATAACTTTAAAAAGATATTCAAATATAAGAAAAGCACAGATCCTAGGGAATTATACCAAACTGATCAACATGCATGAAATAAATCATTCAAACCAAGAAAAACATATGGTGGAAAAATCTGTTAAAGTGGAATTAATTCCTTGGTAGGGCAATTAAAACCTAGATTACTAATCAGTGATTATCTCCTTTCGGTCTCAAAAACACAAATTAGTCAACCTCAATAATAATCAGATTTAAAACCTACAATTGAACTCTTCTTGGTTGGACAAAAATCAATCATATTAAATTCTCTCTTCCTATTACTAATTTTCACTTCTCGGTCCATCAATTAATAACTAAATCCTATTCCAATTTTCATCACTCGATCCTTCAATTGAAAATAGAATTGCAATTAAATCAGAGAATTTAAACCAATTTAGGGTTTGAACAATTCAAATCACAACATGTATCACAGATGAAAAAACCCTAGAATCTGATAAAAGTTTAGTCTAGCATATTTAAAACAAATATTGAAACGGAATTTAAAGATTGCATTAAAATATACTTACTGAAAATGAAGGTACAGGAAAATAAAGAATTGTTCCAGCTCTTGAAAACTAAAGAAAACTGAAATTTAAAGATTAAAACTCTCTCCCTCACTGGATTCTAAACATGAGTTTATATAGAAGTAGGTCTTGAACTGGAGGAATTGATGATATTTGGCAACTTTGGTCTCAAATTTTGCCCAAAATTTTGAAAGGAATGATTTCCATCTTGAAATTCCCTCGTGTCGACCGACATGGATGTTGCCTCGGTCGACGCACCTTCCCTAATGTCGATCTGTTCACAAGGTCGAAGTCATCATGTGTCGATCAACTCCGTGTCGACCGACATAGATCCGTGTCAGTCGACACGGACTTCAACTCCCGTATCTCTCGACACGCTTCAACTTCGGTCGAAACAGAACACCTTGTGGTGGATTTCTTCATTCTTTCATCACTTTTTCCTTCTTTTGATGTATTTTCCTACAAAACCAAGCACCGCAAGCATAACACCCTCTAAACAATAATCATTCTCAATTTATTAATGAAAACAAACTAAAATGCATAAAAGAAATAAGAAAATAATGCGATAAGTGAGTAAAAATATGAGCTTATCAATCCCCCCAAACTTAAACAATTGATTGTCCTCAATCAACAGAAAGAATAAACCAAAAGCTCAAGTAATCAATGAGTGCAATGCCTCACAAGATTCATCCTATTCAAAACCAAAAATCCACATTACACAACACTCTGAAAGAATTAGATAATCCATAGACTGTGGAAGACTCACAGGAAAAGTGTTTCGCTCATTCACACAAGTGTTTAAGGTTTCATATGAGATCACAAAGAAAAGTCATGCAAGTAAGATCTACCATAGGCTTGCACCTAATCTAATTTCTCCAATGCAAACATGTGCACACAAGACTTAGGATCAGAAAGGACTTTATTTAAGGTTGTAATGTAAGGCTTTTGTGAGGGGTAGGAAAAATATGGCCAAGTGACTAAAATCCATTGAGTTCGCGACCTCAACAAATCGAAACCACTATCTTAACTTCATCCACCCATTCTCCTTAAATTATTCAACACAAAACAAGGCTCTCTTCTCTTTTTTCTTTTCTGGGGGGGGGGCCGGGGGTGTTTTCACTTACATCCTTTTTTGCTCTTAATATAGATTTCTTTGATGAATTTGAGCTTATAAGGATAATCAAACAAAAATTTTTTCTTTTTTTTTCTAGAGCCCAACCTTTTGTTCACCCAACAATTATTATCTTATCCTTCTCAAATAATCTCCAAACCCAACTCTCATGGACAAGAGTGATCCCTCTATCACTTTTTCTAGACTTTATAGACAAAGAAAGAAAAACACATAGGCTCAAAAGGGCTGACTAGAGATATTATTTAAACAGGACAGTGTATGGAATATAGGCTAACAAAGATGGCCTAAAATCACTTCCTAGACTTGTGCACACTACGCAGTTTTGAGATAGAAACATAGCAAGTTCTAGAGATACTTAATCATGCAGACACACTCACAATCGAATTTAAAGCTCAATTCTCACACTTGGGACAAAATTTCTTCCACAGAAAACATCAAATCCTCATCAAACATCATGCCAATGCAAGTATCAAATCGGTAAATCATGCAGTATTCTATATTCATGGGCATCCTCGAAAACAATTGCAAATAGTTCTAACAACTGTCAATCAATTCTAATCTCATGCTCAAGTCAAGGTTTAATCATAACTCACAAATCCCCACATAATCACAATTTTTTCAAATTTCCCTAAAAACTACCTAGGCAAAAGTTTAAATACGGAAAGCGATAAATAAAAGAGTAGAAAATTGTTTCAATTCCCTTAGTCTTCCTCCCCCCAAACTTATTCGAAAAGCAGAGAGAATAAGTTTGAAAATCAGACTTAGGGTTTGAAACGGTACCTCAAGTGTTGGTCTCAAACACCAACTTTTTATCTCTTTCTTTCAGACTTTGTGTGGCGTGAACTTTTGGCTGCTAGCACTCCGCGTCGACCAACACGAACCCACATCGATCGACGTGGAGCCTTCTAAGTCAATCTCTCTATCGGTCGAAGTATGCCACATCGCATTCTTCTGTGTCGACCGACACACTGCTGTGTCGACCGATGCAGAAATCATTTTTTAAACAAACAAAGGAAAAAAATGCACGAAACACGAGAATTAAAGCAAAAATTTAAACAGAAAGCAGTAAAATAATGGGTTACCTCCCATCCAGTGCCTTAGTTATTGTCGTGGCTCGACACAGCTTCAGCTTACCAAGGCGGTCGAGTCCAGACTCTCCGACCCTTTGAATCAACAATGTAGACTCGCCTGTCTTTGATAATGGTAGTAAAATCGGAATGAGGCAGCTTAATTGCCGATTTCACTCTCTCATTACCTTGTTCCCACCGAATAACTTCTTCTTCTTCATCCGGCGTCTCCTCTCCTTCTTCTTCGGCAATTGAGATCCGGTTGCACTCTTCCAACCTTTTCTTTTTGTCAATCAAGAAGGTAATGGACTCATCATTTCCTTGAAGAGTGATCTCCCCTTTCTTGCAGTCTATAAGTACTCCGGCAGTGTCAAGAAATTCTCTTCCCAAGATTAACGGAGTGTTGGCATCCTCTTTCATCTCATGTACTACAAAATCAGCAGGAAATATAAGATGACCAACTCAAATCAAAACATCCTCTACGATTTGGGTCGAGAAATCGTCCGATCGAAGTAATTGTGGTGGCTCTCATTTCTCCTATTTCCAGCTTCTTGTAAATGGACAATGGCATCAAATTGATGCTTGCCCCAGTATCACACAGCACGTGCTGGAACTATTTGCCTCTAATTTCAATTGGAATGGAGGAACAACCAAGATCTGACCTCTTGATGGGAATTTGCTTTTGGAGAAGCAGGCTGCACTCTTCATGAATTTTGATTGTTTCATTCTCCAGAATTGCTTCTTTTCGCTCATCAGCCTTTTCAAAAACTTCATGTAGCCCGAGATTTCTCAGAGAGCTTCCACCAAGGGTATGTTGATGTTTACCTTCTTCAGATTTTCAACGAACTTGGTAAACTTTGAATCTTCTTTCTTCTTTGCAAATCTTTGGGGAAAAGGCACTGAAGGTACATGATCAGTCTTCCCCTTTTCTTTCTCTTTCTCGCCCAAAATTTGGCTCTGTTTCGATCGATATGCTTCTCCATCGGTCGTCATGCACACTGGACCTTCACGTTAACTGATGCAGGGTGTGTCGGTCGACGTGGGGCGTCGACCGATGCGAAGTCCGCATCGGTCGAAATAGAGGGGTCCTCCTCAAGATTTTCCTCTCTTTTTCCCCAAACTCATTTTTTAGCTGGCTCGAACCTTCATACTTCTTTTCGGAGCATAGGGATATTGCGTTTACTTGTTTCTCCTTGGCTGGATTCACCTCGGTTGCACTCGGAAGTTGTCCATATTGGGTTTCGTATACATAAATCATTTATTACGATGAGTATACATTCAGCTTTATTTTCTATTTGTTAAACAAACTTACATGCGAGTAACAATGGTATCCTCTTATCTCACCAATAGGGACAATCATACGGCGTGTTGTAGATCGCAGAAGATAGTATGATCACCTGACCTGGTGAGATATAAATATTATCACAGCCGAGACAGCATTGAGGATAAGTCTGTCGGTATAGACTGCATCATAGTTGGAAAGAAGTGATCTGTCTTGATCACTTGATATGCTGGTACGTGCGGTTGCATATTGATTGGACCACAGTGAGATGTATTCTTCTGTCTGACATCAGTGAATACAAGATCTCAATCTTGATTGAGTCCAAACCCTAACGAAGGTTCAGGGGTATGCACGGGTTGACTGTTGCTTTGACTTGCCATGGTGGAGAGCCTGAGTAACGTGCTTGTATACCCACATCTTAGGTAGCAGCAGTTCGTGTAGAATGCTCTGAGACTGGAGTTAGGTCACCATATCCGAGTAATAGGATGGGGACATTCCCTGAGGAGCTCAATAATGTTCATCATGATAAAGTCCTGCAGGCTGATTAAGTTCAAGCACGAGTGATAAGGTTTGAGTGGTACTGCTCAGGATAATAAGAAATTAATTAATTGTGGAAGCCTGTCAGAAGATCCAATTAATTAATGAATGTCCAGTAACCTTAAATATGGGGATTCTCAAGTAAATGCAGCCCGTTCTCATAACGTGGTAATAAAGGGGTAGGTCAGTATTAATTCTGTGGTGAAAAAGAATTAATATTAATTAATTAATTGTGTCCTAGGTTGTGGACATGGGAATTAATTAATTCATAGGCCCACTTTATTATTTGCATTAGGTCCCAGGTCTGGCCCAAATAAATATGCTGAATAGGAGCCCAGTAGCCCATTAGGGTTTCAACCCTAGATCTATAAATAGATGGCACTCTCTCTCAAATCATATCAATTGAAAAATACAAAAACCATAGTTGAGAGAGAGTGAGGGGCGGTGCCAGTGTGTCAGTGGGAGATGAAGAAATTCGACTCTGTCCTGCACAATCACAGTCCTGTGGAATCCTCACCAGTAGCAGGATTGGACAGCATTGGCATACAGATCTGAAGATCTAATCTGGAGAACAACCACTCTTCTCTTTTCTCCTTTTATTTGATTAAATCTTGAAATTAGATTTTATTCTAATTTCTTATTCCACAGTTTTAATCAAATCGTGTGGTGGAATCAAGGGATTGGATTCAAACGCGAAAGATTGGTTCAGACCCTACGGAGTTAAGGTAATTCAAAATTCACTGCATTAAATTCATAGGAGCATGCCTAGGGTTTTATCAATGATAATTGTTTACAATATCCATGGAACGATCCGGGCTTATATGGATTTAGTGATTCAATTTGCAGTATAGAAAATCCCTACAGTCCAGGCTTGTGTTGATTGATGAGGGTAGTGGCAATTTGACTCAACTGAGTATCGAGCATTTGAAGATGCTTGGTCATCAATTGCATGTGGCTGGCCATCCCCTTGACTTCATTCTCCACCTTTCCAAAGCGATTGTCGGAGCTTTTGATGAATTTCTCTAATATTTCTTCAAGCACAAACTTCTTTTTTTCCACGATCTGTCCCCCGGTTCCTACATCAAAACCTGGTGGTGGGTGCTCAGCTGCAGAAGCATTGGCATAGGAGAAACCAGGGTGATTTCTCCCATGATTGTATTGATAGCCTTGATTGCCTCCTCGGTAGTTGTTTTGATAACTACCTCCGACATAGTTTACCTCGGCTCCACCTGTGGTACTCGAGCTACTTGATCCCCCACGGTTGATATAATCTGCTTCGATTAGGACAATGACCATACTCTGCTCGACTGTGGCTGCGGCTGTAGCTTTTACTGCCTCCAATTTCCCAATGTCCTCTCGGAGTTTCTTAACTTCAGAAACAACATCGAACTCCGGTTTAGCTTCCACTGCTTTCACTGGTAGCTGTCTCTCAGTTGGCCATTGATGGCTGTTCAAGGCCATATTTGCTAGTAATCTCTTGCTCTCGGCTCCACTCTTTTTCATCAAAATTCCACCGGCATATGCATCGACTAACTCCTTCATGTGTGGAGTCAGTCCCTCATAGAAGTGACAGACTTGCATCTCCAAGTCTATCCCATGTCCAAGGCATAACCTGAGCAGCTCCTTGTATCTCTTCCAGGCCTCATACAGTGACTCATTATATCTTTGGCTGAAATGAGTTGTGGCAGCTTTTCTCTTTAGCAACAGGCTCGGTGGAAAGTAATTGGTGAGAAATTTGGCTCAAAGTTCCTCCCATGTCCCTAGCTGACTCTTGTCCAGGCTAGCAAACCAAGACTGCACCTCGTCTCTGATTGAGAACGAGAACAGTCTCATCCGGATGACATCCTGCGGTACTCCGTGCTGCTTTACTGTATCGCACACCTCGATAAATTGATTGAGGTGTGTATACGAGTCTTCTATGACCTTCCCCGCATACTCATTTTCTTGAACCATTTGAATCAGGCCTGTCCGCAGCTCAAAGTTGTTGGCATTGACGCCAACTCTGAATCCCGGCTTCTCCTACTATGGTAGAAATTTGTCCAGGATGGACCTTTGTTGCACTACAACTCGCCTCTCGTTGTTTCCTCCTGCATTCAGCTCTGCCAACCTTGTAGCCTGCTCTGCTTGTGTTGATTGTGCTGCTAGAATTTGTGCCCTTAACTGCTGCACCTCATTCACGAACTGCCTTGGCTCTTCCTTTTTGTTCTTTTCCTTTCCTTCTATTCCTCCTATAGGTTGCTTTGATTTCTGATTCAAGTGCCTCGAGTATTTTACCCTTGGCTAGTGTGTTCATGCACCTGTGAGTGAAAAGGAGAGAAACTCAGTCGGCATCGACCGACACAAGGCTGTGTCAACCGATGCGATAATTTGCTCTGTGTTGACCGACGTACGCTCACGTTGGTCGAAATAGAGAACAAAATCACACACGCACGCAAAAATTAAAACAAAAACCCAATCCAAAAAATATCAAACAAGACAGTAACAAAACACAATCTGACTATCCCGACAACGATGCCAATTTGATCGATGCAAAATCTGCACACAGATTATAGCACGGGAAAATAAATTTATAATGACCCGAAGGTTGTCAAACCTACATGAATAGTGCAACGATTATGTTTTATGTACTGAATATAGTTTTTCAATCTTTTGTTTGGGCAACGCCAAATTTTAAGAGTTTTGGGTTTTTATGAAAATAACTTTTAAAAGAAATTCAAATATAAGAAAAACAGATATCCTAGGGAATTCTACCAAACTGATCAACATGCATGAAATAAATCATTCAAACCCAAAAAAACATATGGTGGAAAAATCTGTTAAAGTGGAATTAATTCCTTGGTCGGGCAATTAAAACCTAGATTACTAATCAGTGATTATCTCCTCTCGGTCTCAAAAACAAAAATTAGTCAACCTCAATAATAATCAGATTTAAAACCTACAATTGAATTCTTCTTGGTCGGACAAAAATCAATCATATTAAATTCACTCTTCCTATTACTAATTTTCACCTCTCGGTCCTTCAATTAATACTAAATCCTATTCCAAATTTCATCTCTTGATCCTTCAATTGAAAATAGAATTGCAACTAAATCAGAGAATTTAAACCAATTTAGGGTTTGAACATTTCAAATCACAACATGTATCACAGATGGAGAAACCCTAGAATCTGATAAAAGTTTAGCCTAGCATATTTAAAACAAATATTGAAATATGATTTAAAGATTGCATTAAAATAAACTTACCAAAAAATAAAGGTACAGGAAAATAAAGAATTGTTCCAGCTCTTGAAATCTAAAGAAAACTGAAATTTAAAGATTAAAACTCTCTCCCTAACTGGATTCTAAACATGAGTTTATATAGAAGTAGGTCTTGAGGTCTTGAACTGCAGGAATTGATGATATTTGGCAAGTTTGGTCTCAAATTTTGCCCAAAATTTTGAAAGGAATGATTTCCAACTTGAAATTCCCTCGCGTCGACCGACATGGATGTTGCATCGGTCAACGCACCTTCCCTGATGTCGATCTGTTCACAAGGTTGAAGTCGTCCTGCGTTTATCAGCTTCGTGTTGACCGACACAGATCCGCGTCGGTTGACACGGACTTCAACTCCCGTGTCCCTCAACATGCTTCAACTTTAGTCGAAACAGAACACCTTGTGGCGGATTTCTTCATTCTTTCATCACTTTTTCCATCTTTTGATGTATTTTCCTACAAAACCAAGCACCGCAAGCATAACACCCTCTAAACTATACTCATGCTCAATTTATTAATGAAAACAAACTAAAATGCATAAAAGAAATAAGAAAAGAATGCGATAAGTGAGTAGAAATATGAGCTTATCTGTACCAGCACCCTCTTCTTCTGTACTAGCACCCGTTTCTTCTATACTAACACCCTCTAGAGCCTTAGCTGCTCTTTCTTCTTTTTCCATGCGCATCTGCTCCCATTGACGTTTTGATTCAGGAGTAGCACATTCAACCAAGTGGAGGGAGGAGTACATCAGATCACGTGTGAGCTGCCTTGCACTTCTGATTTCTAGATGTCGATTGATCAGGAAACAGTCTTCTTCTTCTTTGTCCTTTTCGCAGCATCTAATGATTGGAAATGTAGGAGGAGGAGGTACAAGAGCTAGAGTCAGCAACATCTGAGTGGAGGCTGGAGGCTTTGGTGTAAACTCAGCTGGTGGCACACCATCGCTTCCAGTTTCAGCTTCTCTCCTCGGTCGAGCTTTTTCACTAGCTGCTCGATGATGTGGCTCAGCTTCAAACCGAAGCAAACAACAGAGGAGAACATATGCTTCGACTTCATGGTCAAATTCTTCTTCACGTTCTCCAGCAATCGGCCGTAAATAAACTCAGCCCAGTTTCACGCTGAGCTCTGACTGAGAGTCAGTTTTGCACTGCAGCATGCGAACCACTATGTCGCACAACGTCTTGTAAAGATTATTTCGCTCGAAGTTTTTTGTGGATGACTTCTAGGGGGTTTTGACTTCTTCCCTCTCCCACTTTTGCCAATGACTCTGCATGGCCTTCTTCAATCCACCCATGTCTTTTATCAGATAATTGGCGACATTGGAGCCTTTATTTCTCAATTTATACATGTTGGCCAGCATCTGAGGATCTACTCTGATTAATTTTTTGAATACGCGTGTGACAAAGTATGATTCATCTTTAGCCACAACGACTCTGGCATAAAATTCTACCACCATGTGAGGTCTGAACCTTCTGGGCTGAGTAGTGAGGAAGTCAATCAGTCCTTCCCTCTCCAGCATGTCAATAAGTTTGGAGTCATAGTGCTTCTTGAAGAGCTTCTAGGACAAAATCTTCTCCTTCTATACTTGCACGACCCTCTTATGTGCATATGTAAGTTGGTCTTTATTCTTCTTAGCTAGAGTCACCAACTTGGCGTAGTCGATGCTCTCATCTATATCCTCGGCCTTGACGATGCTGGTATATGAGACTTCATGCTCCAAGTATTGAACACGTTCGGCTGTGTGAGATGATTCAGCCATTTATGACAAATGATTGAGATTTGAAAAAAGAGAGTTTAACACAGAGAAATTAATGCCTTAGAGAAATTCGAATGCAATAGGTTTTGCATCGAAGGATGATCACCCCTATACATAGGCAAATTTGTGCGAGAATGGATGAACTAGATTAATTCTGGTTATGAGGATCAACGGTCGACAAGTCGTGTAACTATTGCCGTCTCTGACCCACGTCCTCAAGTCGTGGAGTTGCAGACATGGTGTACTCCTATTACTCCGCCGACTGAGTAGCATTAAATTCTGCATTTAATGCGACATGCAACTGATGCTTTGCACTTTGAAAAACTCCCTGTTGAGGTTTATTTCATACGGATACGGGGCCCCGGGAACTCAAGATCCAAATAATACAGGAAATAGCAACAAACAATATGCAAAGCAAACAGTATGAAAATGTCAATGAGAGTATAAATGAAACAAGAATATATATCCGCTTAAAAGACAATACGAATTACACAGTCGAACTTTTAGCCCTACGACGTCGAGCTTGACAGAATCAGTTGATACGCTAAGAAAAAGAACTAGACGGTGGCTGATAATAAGGAGTAGTTAGATGCCAAAAATTGGCTTACAAGGGGATAATTATAGAGGTCTGAGTGCGCCAGGGTTTCCGAAATTTTTGCTGGGTCCATTGAGTAATGAACTTCAGCTTTAACGGGGTAGTTGTGGCACCTGTCTTCAACCGCTTTCGGGATTCTCGCGAGCTTATCCCTATGCCGCTTGATAGCTCTCCTGACCGTTGAGTGGCCCTTCCGACCGTTGGGTGGTCCGCTTCCAGTTCGCCTTTTCGAAAGATCTTCTTTATCATCAAACTACTTTCTTGCCGATCGAACTGTTTCCATCGGGCTCCTCCTTGTTTGCGAACTGCTTACAACTAGGCCGGCTCGCTGCCTGGCCGGCAAGAGTGATGATGGGCCTCTCGTTGGGCCTCTCTGATGGGCCGGTTTGGACTATATCCTAACAATAGACCCTTCGGCTCTTCGGGAGCTCTCCTGGGGGTTCTGAAGAGTCAAATGATTGGGCCGTATAGTACCGTGTTGTCACCCTCTTGGGGCCGAGTTATTTTTCCCATATGTGTGCCCTTTGGACTCCTTCAGTGGGATATCCGGTATTGTTTGTGGGGTGCCCGTAAGCATCTCCTCGGCCGAGAGGGTCAGTTTCTCTGTGGGCGACCCTTCCCTGCTCCTGCAGCCCCGGGAAGCTGCTGCGAGGGCCATGGCTGCGGGCCCAAAACTACGACTTTATGGTGGGACAGTTCGGGTTCTGTCCCATTTGTTGATTTGGCTATCTGGTCAGCCCCTGCGAACTGTATGAGTTCATCTTTTTTGGGGTCTTTTGGCGAGCGTGGAACTCGCCGTGAGTTCTTATTTTTGGGGTCAGAGCCCCTGGCAAAATGTTAGGCTGTAGGGACTGAGGTCCTTCACCCCCTATGGGCATTTGATGTAGCTCGAATGCTCGATCTACTTTGTCTGAAAGTGGAGTTTGATATGTCGAGCTTCTTTTAATTTTTTCCGCCTAAACCGAGTGGTAGTTGCATAATAACCATGAAACTCTGGGGCGATTACAAGCAGTTGAACGGGCGCGGGGTTTTTAACTGTCACCTCTTTCAACTTCTTCCTCACTTTTCCGAAGACTGTTTCTCTCTCTTTCTCTCTGGTTTCCCTGAGATTTCCCGGCGATCATTCCTTCTACCTCCTTGGTATCTTTCAACGACTGACTTAGTGCGCCGGTGTTTGTAGCTGTGTCGGCCTCTTCACTTCTTAAGGTAGTGCCTCTCTCTCCTGTTCTCGCGTGAGTCCTTTTCTTTTTCTATCGCCCTGGATTTGGGGGAAATCCTAGGGTTTTGATTTTCCCGAGGGGTGACTCTGGGCTGACCGGGGCTCGCCTCCCCCTTCTCCTTCCTTTTTCTAGGTTTATTTATATCAAGATTTCTGTAACATTTTTCTTGAAAAAGATGTCTGCTTCTTCTGATTCTGACTCGCAAAACTACGAGGGCTCTGTGTCTGGTGGTGAGTTTAACCCGATGCCTCCATTCGCTCCCTCTCCCGTGTGGGGACCTACGGCTACCGACTTCACCGAACTGGAGTCTACTTTTCTAGGGGAGGGAGAGGCCAGGCCCGGGCGTGGTGGTTGAGGAGCTGGGCGAGGAGTCTAGCTCCGAGTCTTCTGATGACAAGATGCTCTCGAAATTGGTCCGAGGGATGGATAGGATCGTGGGTGGCGGTGAGACCAGCGGCCGTGACCGCATGGTCGACATCATCGATCTGGAGCCCGAAGTGGCTGGGTGACTTCGTTCTGCCGGATGAATGGCTTAGTCACAGGGTGTTGGGTGCTGTCTCGGGGGTCACCAAGAGTGACATGAAGAACATGGCAGAGTTGGTCCCCTGCCACGACATCCACTACAAGATCCCGAAGAATGATCATAGGTGTTTCGACCATCCGGCTGGGTTTGTGGCTTTTTACACGGAGAATGGGGTAGTGTTGCCCGTACACCCCTTCTTCAGCGAGGTGCTGGCTTCGTACAACCTATCTCCCTTCCAGATTGCCCCCAATAGCTGTTGCCACCTGGTCGGGGTGCTTTTGGTGTGGATGGATCTGGGGTTGGGCCTCCCGAACCTGGATGAGTGGCACAACATGTATAGGATCAACCAGTGCGCGGATAAGCACTACTACTACTTCACCAGGTGGGCAGCGGGAAGGTCGATGTTAATAAAGAAGCCACCGTCGAACTCCCCCGGGTGGTGGAACACCTTCTTCTTTCTGAAGCAGGATACGGAACAACCAGAATTTCTCAGACACGGCGGGATGCCGAACAGTGGGTCACCTCCTTTTCTTGATCTTTATCAAACTGTCTATCATACATATCTTTTCTCGTGTTTTTTTTGCAGAGATAGTCCACCCGACGCTGTCCAATGCTAAGCAGGCGAGGGTAGACCGTGCATACGATGTGGGCGTTGGAGACCGGGAGTGGCGAGTGGTCCAGCAAGGATGCGGGGTAACTGCTACTACTTTAATCGACCTCCAGAGCCAACTTGTCGAGCTGCCCCCAAGCATGACACGCCACCGAGTGCCGTCGGAGCAGGTGGCCAGGGCCCTGCAAGATAAAAAATGGGCCCGCGAGGACGAGGACGCTATACGCTAGGAGGCAACCCTCCTAAGAGGCCTCAACCCGGTTCGGGGCCTGCTCCTCCGCCTCTGCCTCCTCTTCGCCCACCTCATGAGCCAGAAAAGACGAGCTCCTCCTGCCCCCTGTTCACCCCGCCACTTTGTCTCACCGGGGCTGTGAGGGAGAGAAAGAAAAGGAGGAGGGCCTCGAGCGCCGCCATCACTGCCGACCCAGGGATCGATCTGGGTCGAACTCCCGTCGAGAGCGCCAGGAGGACCGTGGCAAGTCCGTGGTGACCGTGACTGCTCCGCCCAATATGAGGGTGGACTTTTTCTTGGTCCACTCTCGGCAATTGTTGTTGAACCCTCCGGCGGCCAATCCGGCATCGGGGGGGAGTCTTCTCGCGGCTGGCTTGCTACGAACTGTGCCAGCTCTAGGTAACCTGTCTATCCTGTCCTATCTTTTTCCAATTGTTCGTTCTTATGAACTCATTTTTTTTTGCAAAACTTGGTGGAGTTCGATCTGATCCACCGGGAACTTGTCGCCTTTGGCGACAAGTGTAGCGAAGAGATCCTCCACCTCTGAAAGGAGTGTGAGGCAGAGAGGAATCGGAGTGAGGAGCTCTCCACCAAGCTGGAGAAATCCGAGGAGAGGACGGCCAGCCTCCTCGCGACCGTTGACTCTGCCCGCGTGGAGGCCGAGGCATGTAAGGATGAGGCCGGGCTGAAGGGGTACGAGGATCAGGTCGCTCGCCTGAAGTCGGGCGAGGGCCTGGATTTCGGGGCCCTCATCCTCTCTCTTCACTTTGCCGATACATACGAGGTAACTTAATATTTTCTTTCTTTCCTCGCCTACTTCCTTCGTTCTTTACATTGTTAGTTTTCTGATCGGTCCTATAGATGCTGTCTGAGCAGATCGAAAGCGAGGTACGGGAAAGAATTTCTGAGCAGTTCTCGAACCTCGATGTCAGCCTCTTGGACGAACCGGTGGGTGATGGAGGAGGTCTTACCCCGGGGGAGCAATCCGACGAGAGGCAGCTAGTTGTGTTCGGCCCGGCCGCATGAGCGACCCTCCGACGAGCGGGTCGAACAGCAGCAGGTTGACTCCTCAGGGCAGCAGCAGGAGCCTTTGTAGGTCAACCACATCGGGTAGCAGCAGGAGCGGCCCCAACTGGATCAGGCTTTACAAGATGGTGGGCTGAACCTTGCTGACTCTTCTTCTGGGCCAACTTCCGGGATGACTGCGGAGACCGGCGCAGGCCCCACTCCTCCGGAGCAGCTTTTGGCTCCTTGATTTCTTAATCCCGAAAACATTTTCCTTTTATGCACCACGAACAATTTTATTTTTCTGTCTTGAACGTCTTTTCTTTCTGCTTTATTTCTGTTGGTACTTTTGCGAATGGATATTCTCGTTCTTCTTCACTGTGCTTTGTCTTGTTTATGTTCTTTATCGCATGGTTTTAGTTTGCTCGCCTTTCTGTCAATAGAGTAGGGTTAGGATGGGCGATGCTCCGATGCTTAAGTCAGTAACTGATTGAAGTGAATAATCAAATTATTAAGACAAGAGTAGGTTAGGAATTGTTATATGTGGTGTCGTAGTGTCGAAGTGCTATTCGGGCTCTTCTTTAGGTCCCACTATACCTGCGAGGCAAGAGTAGGGGTGTGGGCATCGCCCTTCCGACGCCCAAGTCAGTAACGATTCGAATAAAAATAAATATATAAAAACATAGTAAAAGAAAGGGTCGAGGAAGGCGTATCTGGGAGGCCGACGAATTTGACCTAGATAGGCGCATCTAGAAGTAGTACTTCTTCAAATGTTTGACATTCCAGCTATTTAAAATATCCCTGCCGTCGTAGTCTTCTAGGTGGTATGCTCCTCTTCCTACCGCCCTTGTAATTTTGTATGGACCTTCCCATGTTGGTGCGAGCTTTCCGGTGCCTTTATCTTTCGTGTTTTGAAACACCCTTCTGAGCACCCAGTCTCTTTCGTTGAAGGTTCGTAGTCATAGTTTCTTGTTGAAGAACCTTTCGACCTGCGCCGTTCTCTGGGCTATTTTTAGCCGAGCTTGGTCTCTACATTCGTCGATTAGGTCGAGGTTTTTCAATATTTTTTCGTAGTTTCTTTCTTCCTCGCACATTTCAACCCTTGAGCTTCCTATTTTGGCTTCGATTGGGATGACTGCTTCATCTCTGTAAGCAAGGGAGAAGGGCGAACTCCCCGTCGCCGTTCTAGGGGTGGTTCTGTACTCCCACAGCACTCCTGGCAATTCTTCGACCCACTTTGACATGTGAGACCCTAGTCTTTTCTTCATGGAAGCCATGATGGTCTTGTTTGTTGACTCGGCTTGTCCGTTTGCTTCTGGGTACCTTGGCATTGAGAATACCAATTTAATTTTATACTAATCACAGAAGTCTTTTATGCGTCGACCGGTGAACTGCGTGCCATTATTGGTTTGGATTTCCTTCGGGATCCCAAATCTGTATAGAATCTGGGTCCATAGAAACTTGATGACCTCTCTCTCTTTGACCTTGTGGAATGCTTCCGCCTCGACCCATTTAGTGAAGTAGTCGGTAGCCACGACCAGGTATTCTTTTTGCCCCGTGCCTTTCAGGAGTTTTCCTACTATATCCAACCCCCAAGTCATGAAGGGTCACGCCGCGACCATTGCGTGGAGTGGTTCTGCATGGCTTTGTGACGTAACCTCGAACCTTTGACAGGCCTCGCAGCTTCTTACGTATTCTTTTGCGTCTTTCCTCAGCATTGGCCTGTAAAATCCGGCTGAGATTACTTTGTGGGCTAGGGGTCGAGCTCCTTGGTGGCTTCCGCAGTCCCCTTCGTGTATCTCCATAAGTACGACCTGCACCTCGCTGGGTTCGAGGCATTTTAGCAGGGGTCCTTCTAGGGACCGACGGTACAATTTATCGCCTTAGATGGTGTATCTTGCCACTGTCCTAGCTAGCCAAACTGCGTCTGCCCGATTTTCTGGGGTTATGCCTTCGTTAACGAATCGTACTATCGGTTCGATCCAGGACGTCCTTTGGCCTATCTCCTATACTTCTATTGCCTTCTCCGTTGTGGCGGGCTCCTCGGCTTATGTGACTGGGATTGGTCTGTTCGACCTTTCTGATTTAGATGACGCGAGATTCATGAGCGTATTTGCTTCTGTATTCTCTTCTTTGACGATGTGTTTGATGTCAAATTCTTCGAACTCTTTACTGACCGATATGGCCAGTTCGTGGTACTTCAACAGCCTTGGCTCTTTCACTTGGTATTGGTTTTCTACTTGGAGTACTACTAGCTGCGAGTCTCCTTGGACTTGAAGGCGATGTGCGCCTAGCTCCTTCGCGAGCTGCATTCCTCTAATGAGCGCTTCATATTCTGCTTCATTAGTGGTTGCCTCGAAGTTGAGTCGGATAGAGTGCTCAAAAATTTCTCCCCACGGACTCCTCAGCTTGATTTCGATTCCGTTCTCGTGTATGTTGCTAGCCCCGTCGACCTGCAGTTGTTGGTCCCGGATTATCAGGGTATAACTTGGCAGCGGAAAATGTG